>JAHDVE020008068.1:0-100003 GCA_022606495.2 Halesus radiatus | reverse complement strand
CGTCATTTAAGAAAAATATTATTTGTAACTTAATCAATGCGT
The DNA here is from genome assembly GCA_022606495.2 of Halesus radiatus. NCBI lineage: Eukaryota > Metazoa > Arthropoda > Insecta > Trichoptera > Limnephilidae > Halesus > Halesus radiatus. Next base: position 99,961 of record JAHDVE020008068.1, on the reverse strand, counting down.
ACTTACAACTCTCCACTACATAGCACAATTCAGACACATATACGTTCAGATACACACACACATATACTTATGCACCATACACATTTTTCATATACCGTTTTATCTTTACCTCAAATCATTCCCTAGCCTGTACTAACCCCGCCCGGTAAAATGTATTTAATCACTCACGAGATGTTTCATAGAGACATACCATTGGTACCGATCCTTGTAATCATTTCTAAAATCTTGTAAACTGTTCACCACTAATTTTAACCATGTACTGTTTGTTTCCAGATAAAATAGATAAAGGGTTGGATGGTTGAAGTTGTTGCCATGGAATTCACCCGCTTTTAATATTAATTATTTTGTACAATATAATATACCTATTACGTGTAAAAAACATATTAATTTTTTTTATTGATTTGATGATGGAAATTATAAGTATATTTTCGCGACCCTACGATCCTCTGGTTATAAGATTGTTCTAAAACAACAATGCGCGATCTGCGATGCGCGTATTCATTAAAACTACATAAATCGGGAGTAATTTTTTTCTGCGTATCGTACAAACATTCCAACCGTCCGCAGTCGGTGGGACTATGGCATCTTCAGTTTGAGGAATGCCGTCAGGGTAAAGGAAGGGGGAAGGAGGTGGTTACAATAGAAGGTTGGGGAGAACCTGGCTAACATGTGATTATTAAACACTGTTAAGCCACTTTAAGCAATTCATCTTTTAAGTATAACTGTACTTATGAAAATTTTCTGTTTATAATGTAATGATTTCGAAATGTTATGCTTCTACCGTCTTTCTAGATAACAACAATTTATTTGAATCAGATTAGTAAGTTATAAAATAGAACAGTGTCTACGTCAAACGATATATCTTAACCATAAATATTGTACTTGCATCTTTTTCATTGTTTTTGTATAAGGGAAATATATGAAAAGTAAATATTCATTCTTACCAGCTTTTTATACATATAATTAAATTTAAAAAAAAAGTATTTTAAATACGTAACAAAAATAAAGATGCTATTTTAAATAATCGGTGGTCTACAAATACATTTGTAACGATTGTAATAACAAATCATTCTTTTGACATAAATAAAGGTTGATTTTTTAAAAAATAATATGTATCATTGAGTAAGTCATTATTTTTAATATACTGTGTATCCTGGTGTATGTCGATATTTATGTTTTAAAAACAGTGGTTTAAACAAAGTAACTGTTATTAATTTACTAATTATGAATAACAAAAATCCATTGAAGAAAAAGTTCATTCTTTTAGATAGACACGTCTATCTAAAGACGTATTTAGGCGATAAAATAAGGAACTGAAGATTTCTAACAGATAACCCTTCCTAATACATAACATAATCCATTTATCATGAAACATTCCCCACATTTCTCAATTCTAGGACATGTATACGATAAGGCATGCGTGAAAATGGTTCCAAGAAATCCTGAACTTCCACGTCATCAAGACGGAGCCTTCTCGGCCCGTCACGGAAAATGGATCATTACACGCATTCCGAGACCATTCTCCTTTATCTCGGATTCCTAAGAGTTCCATTGAGAGATTAAAGGTGAGCGGCCGGGTCGGACAGGGCAACAGAAATGTGAAGAGTTCAAGTGAAAGTTCACGTTGTCTAAGCCTTTTGAAATAAAGTTTTCTTTTATACGGTGTAGTCTGCCAATACAAACGATGTGTTTTTTTTCCCAAATAATAAACACAATAAAAATAAGAGATGTTTTGTTAAACAACTTAAACTATGTAAAACTTTCGTTTGGTAACTATTGTGTTAACCCTCAGGCAACTTCTCCATGGTGGTAGGCAGAGAAGGTAATATAACTCTGTCTAAGAATGCGCTGCTTGTTTCAGATTATCGTAACTTTTGATCGGTCCTGAATTTTTTGAGGTTTTTGATTTATTGGTTCAAAGGGTTTCGATTCACTTGATTTTCTGGGGTATGAATTATATAATTTTTCTATATTCCATTAAAGTGTTTTTCCTACGTTATTTGTGTATTTTATGAACGTATTTATTATTACACTAAACTCTTCAAATAAAACTCACAGTATTTTAATTTCTCTTAATTTCGGGTACGACTAATTATTTAATTCTTTGTAGCTTCAACAAGTCAACTTCTTCTATCTAATGGTATTGAGAAACAGGTGATAAAGACAGGTCTCTATGGAACTGTAGACCATAACTATAGTGCTACAAAGTTAGCGATCGACATATGTATTTCAATCTCCCAATACTTACGTAAAGGCACTTAGAACAAAGGTACTATTGCACATACCTTGTGTCTACCGCACTGCGCATGATACCCATACAAATTATACAGAAATGTGAAAACCAGTATCTTCCTTCAGTGTATGGCCCAGAGCGTGAACAATTAATTTATTCAAACTAGTGGTAGTTATAGAACCCCTTCATCAATTTTCCTGAAAAAAATATGTAATAATAAAAATCAAAATAAAATCTTAAAAATTAAACATATAACATTTTAACAATTAGATACACTAAGTTAAAATAAAATATTAATACAATATTTGTCAAATTACCCACCCCAGAACAAATATTATCGAGTCAGACGAGTGACAAAATTGTACTAAAAAAAAACATTATGCATACATCTGTCTCTTTCTCTCTGCTTTTATGTTAGATCTCATTGTTTCGTTGTTCTATGTTATATTTTGTCTCATTCTATTTGTTTATATACGCAGTATGAATTTTTTGATTACTTTAATTTTGTATCGTGATGACGCTTGTGTTAAGCGAAACTGGTCGGTCATGGTTTTTAAATCAGTTCCCGGGTTTTGTAAAATAAAATATGTGTAAATATCAAAACCAAAATATCACACATCAGTATTAAAATATCTTCAATATGGGTTTATATTTTTATTAGGGCAGGTATCCGATATTTTCTTAGATTTTTTCGTAAATATTCCATAAAAAAGTTTGATGGATGGGTAAAGTTTTGTTATTTCATACATTACGTTTTAATAAAGTGAAATATGATCGCACGCCATCCAAAAATGGCTCAAAATGATAAAGCTACTTTTGTTAAGCAAAGACACATCGCTTTTAGGCAATTGATTTTTGTTTTTGCCAATATGAAACATGTTAGAGTATTTCGATAGCACTTAGATGTTAGCAAACAGATTAAACATAATATTGGAAGGAAACGTCAATTTGCGAAATTGTTGGCGCTTTCGATGAAAAACTTTGTGGCCCCTTCACAAACAGAATATTCCGGAATTGCCTCTTTAATTCCTCCAGTTACGGGATAACTTGTTTACGCATGATATAAATCAACAAAATAAAGTGGAACGTTAGGTCTTTCTCTAGTAGTTGTTAATTAATGATTGTAAGGGAGTTATGGTAACGACTCCATCTTGACGGTGTGCTCAACACGAAAGAGGCTCCCACTTTGTAATCGCCTATAAATTCCGCACAAACTTGAGTGAGTCACGAGCTGTGATCAAAAACTCACTAGACGAGCTACCGGCCAATAATAATAATGAAATTATGAATATCAATAATTGGGGTAATTTGTATGGCTAATTTATATATTTTTATTAAAAATCACCCCAGGGGCGCTGTGTAACTATAGAGCAAATCAAAAAAATATTACTCCCTGATCCGTAACAGGACATAAAAGCTTTTGAAGGACATTATAAAGTCATTGTATTTATTTAAATAATTCTTTTAACAAGTACTCGACAAACTGCGCATTTGATGGGAGTGTAGGAGTTTGATTCCAGACAGCTGAAAAATAAGGTTACAATATTTATTTATTGGGTCCGTCCAAATAGGTGATTTGAATTTCTATGACGGACCTGTTCAACAATTGATACATCAACACCAAAACAACTCTATTTTTTTTATTTATTTTTTATAGATTCAAGAAAATGATTGTCTAATAACAATTGCAGATATTACATACGATCCATCCATATGTTAGTCCATTATTTTTCAAATAATTTAAACTAAAAAAATATCAAGAAATAATTAAATCCAACATCTCACAAGTACAAGTACTACTTAACTCACAATAACAAGATATCACCATACAATTTCTCAGTAAAATAATATTATACTCAACGTACCTTCAACCGTGTACACCATCATTTTCAATGTTAAAGTCAAGACAATAGCGGATAAATGCGGCTAGGTGATTTTATCGCCGAAAAATGTACTAGCCTTTCATTTTCAACGCTTCATCGGAAAGAAAAACGCTGAACTTTTTCGGACCAAAGAAAGGAAAAGCGAACACTCAGTTCTCTCGAAGTGTAGAGGGATACAAAAGACTAACTTATCTTTCTATATCAGTGGTTCCAGTTAGTTCCTCCTACCGTAATTTGGAATGTTTTCGCCAAACATTCTTGTTTGCGCTGGCATCATATTATTCTTACCGAGTAAACTCCTGGGAGCCGAGGTAAGTTTATCTGAAAATGTATTATAATATAATACGGTGGCGATTGACGACACCAGAACGGTCGGTGTTTGGCCAAGATAAAGTATTATTTATGTGAATTTTGACGCGCTTGTTCATCGTTTCTACCTGCCAACCCGGCTTCTTGTTTGAATACGTGCGAATAATGAGATACTTCGAATTCACATGTTGTTTATGAATATACATATTTTTGAGTGACGTAAACCTGAACCAAAACGGTTTATGATAGATATTTTGTTATGATTGATGTTTTTACAGACAAGGTTTATCCCTGTTCACAAAGCTTTCACCACTTTTCATCTCGCCATTGTTTCACCTTGTTATTCATGTTTTTTTTCCTTTCGATACATCTATCATGATGAAATATACATGAGAAGACGTCTAAAATAGATAAATCTATTCATCTGTATACTTTTCCAGGAACCAATTACATAATAATTTTTCGTCTTGATTCAAATACTGTACAAATTGTGAATCACATATCGTCACCATACTGCAAAAACATTCTTACGTTTCCAAAATTTAAAAAACGTAGGTATACTATTTTTAATTTACAAAAGGCATTTTTATTACGACAAGTATGATCAATTTTATGAAAAAAAGAAGAAAAAAAACAATGGATGAAATACTATACTTAGCAATTGCTAAGAAGATATTTTAAGAAGAGCCAAATCTTTAAATCTCTCACCTGCTTAATTTGTCAGTGATACAGTTTTTGCGATATATTATGTATATTGGCTCATGTCAAACGTCAATAGAACCAAAGGGTGAGAATAAATGTGAAAGGAGCAAGTAGTATGTCAAGACAGAGTTGTACTGCAGCTCATTCTCTGTCTTTCTCGCCGGGGAAACGGTGATATGGGTAGCTAACCATCTTGATGCCACGTAGATTTTGTCAGAAATTTACCTAATGACAGTGACTTAAAAATCGATTTCTGTCATCTCTCTCCACAAATTAATAAAAAAAATAATAAGAATTAAATTAAATTAAAATTAATAACGTTCTCATCACTATGCGTTCTATCAATACGTGTGATAAATAAAGTAATCAGAGAGCTTGGCGAAAAGTCCTGGGTTCCGGCGGTCGGTCACACTGAGCAACCTTCAGCTGATTTGCCAACTAATTACGAAGAGAGGATGAGTGCCAGAGATAGGAGATGGGAATGAGGGGGGTTAGGGAGGAGGCTGGAGGTGTTGGATGTGGATGACAACCTGTCAGGGACATTGGCTGTGAATATTGGATGGGCAGATCAAATAATATTATATAATTATGTCTGTAGATATAGAAGATACCAGATGACCCTCACTTAGATAAACGAATACGTTTAGAATTAGGTGAGTAATTGAGCCCACTGTTGGGTTTATATACCATAATAATAAAAGAAAACAGATTAAAACAAAAACTTTCACGTTGAATTAACTGCCACGGTATTATTTATTGCTATTTCCCACAGTTCATCAAATATGAAAGGTCCGACAAATTGAACAACTGACTGGAATGTGTAGAAACAGTTTAATCCGATGACTCGTAGGTACTTTGTGCGTCACTGGAGATTCAAGCCGCTGGCTTTATGACAATTTAAAAAACAATTATTATTTTTTATTAAAATTTTTGACTAATTATATACGAGTACCTACTTTAATAAATTTTTGTTTATGTTTATAATATGCCTATTCATTCATTATTGTATTCTATGTTTTGCATTTATCTATACTTGACGTTATTATTTTCACTTTCGAAACATGTTGATATGTATATATGTATATTAATAAAGTAGAGAACACAAAGTAATTTTTAATTAATTTATAATAAAAAAAAAAACATTGTTTTAAATACGTGTTTTAAATAAGTTACTTTCAAAATCGGTACTCTATCGGTATGAGTATATTAATCGTAAGGTAGGTAATTCACAAACTTTATTGAAAAAAAGTGTTTTTACCTAAATCAAAACATATTAATTATAATATATATTAATATAAATATAATTATAATAAATATCACGCTGACCCGTTTTCTGGTCATTTTCGGTCCCCAAATGCCAATCTATTGTATTTATATTCCATCATACATTCAAGTCTCCCTGTACGCACGACATAATAATAAAGAGTTCCGAAACTGAATCGGAAATTGAATTTCGGAACCGAATATTTATGGGGTGTGTTGATTTCGTAATTTTCGTAGTTCGTTAACTTTATAGTATTGCGCCGACCACTCAATTGAGTATACTGCTGCAATACAAACTGTGCATAAACAAATGTACACACTGTGCAAAGTATTTTTGCAACTTGTGGCGGTTATTGCAAATCCAACGTTTCAAAAACTAACTTCTTAAACTTCAACATGGACGATCGGCTTAATATCATTAACTATTTATTATACTTATAATATAAACACATAAATTTGTTTTGAACAACTTGAATTTAATATTATTATAGACTGGTTTCAGAAGTATCATTCTTCTCAGGACCATATTAAGACTGAACTAAGATACAAAATAATAACAGTGGATATATGTGGAATAATGTAGTCGGAGCCGACTAAAAGGGAAAATGTAATTAGGGGGTTTTCCAGAGGAACAAAGGGATTCACTGGAAAAATATCTAGAAGAGGATCATACGATAAAATTACTTGGATATTTAATATAATATAATTAATATTGAGGGATTATCTAATTTCAAGTGCTTTTAAATTATCAAATGTTTTGCCTTTATTAATACGGTGAAGAATTTGTACCCTTTGTACCTTTATTAAAAGTATGATTAGTTGAAATGAGATGATTTTTTTATTTATATGAACCGCACTAGAGTCCCAACCGTTTGGAGCTAGAGTGAGGCTATGGCATCCTCAATTGGGGAATTTTATGATGCTGGAGGTTTTGTGGAGGGGAAGGAGAAGGGGAAGAGGAATGTGGGGAAATACCTGGCTATTCAGATCTGGTCACCAAGTACGGCTAAAAGCCATTGTAAGCAATGTTTCAATTCTGAATGGTGGTCTTTCACCAGGGCGATACTGAGAGTATCTTCCAATGTGGTTGGTAAACTCTGAAAAATTATTTGTTATTTAAACAACTTAAGTCTTCCGTGATTCTGATATTTACATTACAGGATGTCTTACCTATGTAGAACGAAGAACAGTCATTTAAACATAGTTGGGGAATTTATGATCCCTGTTGGTTCAAAACATATGTATGTATTTATATTATAATTATGGCAAGCTCTAGAAATAAACAAGCTAACCTTAAAAATGATGATAAACAGAATATGGAAAAAATCTTTCAGTTAATTGAAAAAAAAAGGAAATGAAAAGGGAAATTATTAATAAAATTGATAAACAAACGACTGAAACGCAAAAATGTATTGATTTCATTAGTAATCAATACGATGAAATGATAAAATAAACTTGATCAATCTTTATTACAAAATAAGAAATTTGAAAATGAACTAGAAATTATAAAAAAAGAACAGCAGGAGAAAAATATAATCACTTAGCAACTAGAAATTAAAATAACCAATTTGGAATATAAATCCCGCAGTAATTACCTGGAGCTTGCGGGCATACGCCATAAAAATGTTGAACAAACATCCGAATTGTAAAAAGTGTAGCCCCGACGGCTGGCCTGGACATCAAACACAGTGACATAATTGATGTTAACAGAATACATGGCAGGAAGACAAATGCAAACCCTAAACTACTCGTGCACATTGCGGAAAAACGAAATATTGACATCTCCGCAGAAATTATATACATTGGTGAAAAAATTAGCCCATACCACAATAAATTACTACGGACAACAAAACAAATAGCTAATGATAAAAATTATGCATTCGTCTGATATAAAGATGGGAGAGTTATGACAAGACGTATTCCAAATGAAAAAAAAAATTATACATAAGACACATTGATGATATTAAAAAAAATTGTATAATTTAAAAATATACATGTATATAAGATATAACTTGTCACAACGAAGATGGATAATAACATTATAACAACTAACTTTCCAAACACATAAAAAATAATTTTTACATATTGCATCAAAATATTAGAAGTATTAATACAAATTTTGATGAGCTAAAAATATTAATAAAAAGTTTAAATATAAATTGGGATATAATTATACTTATTGAATGTTGGTTGACTGATAAATACTATCCCTTGCAAATTGGTAAAGATGTCCCTTACTCTGCAGTAATGAATAGTACAAAAAAAGATGGTGTAATCGAATATATTAATGAAAACATTGAAGCTGATGTCAGAGAGATCCATATTAATATTACAAACGGTCTAAGGATATCAATTGGTAATGATACAACAATACTAGCAATATACAGATTCCCTTCTACAAATAATTTGGAGCCATTATCTGTTGAGCTTAATTTACTCAAAAACATCATATAATGACTAGCAAAAAAAAATGAAGATACTAGCTTACCATGGATTCAAAATTCTGATTGATGAACCTACGCGTATATTTAATGAACCAAAACTTTTATTGATCATGCTTTTAGTAAAACTAATAAAAATAAAACTCAAGCCATAATTTATACAACCACACTGACTGACCATTACAAAATTATTCTATCTATTACAATAAACAATTCACTTGTACACCAAAACAAGAAATCTGTCTTAAACGTTAAAGAGGTGTTACAAATTACTGACTGATTGGAAAAGTCTCATTGAAAAAGATTATGCAGAGTTATTTCATTGAAAATACATAACATATTATAACTAACACCAAAACTACGGAAAAAAAGATATCTCATAATAATATACGTATTAAACCTTCGATACGTCAAAATATTATTAACTTTATCAGAAAAAGAGAAAAACTCCATAGAAAAGTAAAAAACGACCCTTATTATTCATACACTTCAATTTTACAAAAGATGCCGAAACACATATAATAATGTAATACGCATTGCTAAAAAAATCTTTAAAAAAAATAGAAGTAGATGAATATAAAAATGATTCACGTCAATTCTGGCAGATCATAAAAGAAATTACAAATATTAAAGCCTCGCATAATGATAAAACCATTAAGGAATTAAATATATATACGATTCCTACATAATTTGCAGACCAACCAAACAAACTTCTTGAGTACATAAATATATTTTTTTTGCAATATAGGCTGAAATTTACCAAATAAAATTAAACAAAATTCAGCCACCATCGATAAAACAGAGAGAAATGTTCATACAAATCAAGAAAATAGCCTTAATATAAACAAGTCACGAAAAGAGAAATGTTATAGCCTCCCTAAATGCAAACACTTCATCGGGAAATGACCTGATGACAAGCAATTCAATCAAGTACGTACAAAATGAGTTAATTTACCCTCTTACATACCTTGTAAATCTATCAATATCAAAGGGCACTTTTCCCTCTTGTCTTAAAATTGCTACAGTCATACCAATCTATAAAAACGGTCCCAAAAATGATATTTCCAACTATTGACCATTTAGTATTTTATCAACGCTTTCAAAAATCTTGGAAAAAGTGATAAAAAAACCAAATTGTTACCTTTTTGAACAATAATCAAATATTACCATTAACGCAATACGGCTTTAGAGAAAAGCTGGGTACTATGGATAAAGTAACAAATACAATTATACAAAAAAATGGATGAAGGTGTCGGTTTTCATTGATCTTCAAAAAGGTTTCAATACAATTGACCATAAATTAGTATATTTAAAACTAAAAAAAAAAATAAAATGACAAAACAAACTCTAAACCTGCTTGGGAGCTACATACCTGGTAGAGAGCAGTGTGTAAAAAAAAAAAAACCAAAACTCTTCAAATTACGTATGTTGTCCCCCAAGGAAGCGTATAAGGACCAATACTATTTCTCATTTATATAAATGATCCTATGAATCTTCCCATCAAATTTGACATAATTAGTTTTGCAGGTGACATTGTTATTATTTTTCGTGAATAAAATTGGAGAAATACCTTCAAGAGGCAGAGCATGGCTTAACTGTATTTCAAAACTGGGTAAAAGTAAACTCGCTTACATTAAATGTGAGTAAAACTAAATATCTAATATTCTCGATTATATGCTAACCAAAGCAAAAAATATTAAATATCCTGGGATCTCAATTGATGATATACTCCGCTGGGATTTACACATTAACGGAACTTCAAAAAAGCTAATAAAACTCATTTACTTCTTCAAAAAATATCTTGTCAACCGAAGATTTAAATATAGTGTATTATACTTTATGCCACTCTCAGTTGGAATATGGAATTTTTAAATGGGGCTTAACTGCATCAAATTGCATAAAACCACTAAATACAAATAAAAAATTCACCATAACGACCATTTTGAAGGTCCCTGTACAAGGACGTCAATAACGGAAATTTATAAACATTTCGACATTCTAAGTATTCAAAAAATCTTTGGGAAAAATGTTCTAGTTCATCATCTTAAAAAAGACATAATCATAATCCAACATGCTCAGTAGAAGATTTCGCCTTTGTAGTACAGCTGTGAAAAGAACTCTCTTCTTGCCTTCTGCGCAACGTTGTACACGTGCGAACTCTGGGCAAACTATAAAAATAGTAGTATGGAAAGACTTCGTGTACAGTATAATAACTCCTTCCGCATAATGTTTGGCCTCCCCAGATACTGCAGCCCTTCCAGTATGTTCACGGAGGGGCGAGTTTCCGGTTTTGCAGCCCTTATAAGATCCAGGGTGGCTGTAATGAGGGAAAGAATAAACAGCTCCAGGAATACCCTCATCATGGAAGCCCGCCTCAGTCCAGCCTTCAGCATCAACGCATACTGGAGAAAGATATTGGCCCCTCACAACTTGAATGCCGCAGTACCTTAAAGGCGTTATTTTGATGTGTTTAATTTTTATTAGTTATTTTATTTATATTTTTAAATTTTTGTTATATGTGTGATATATTCACCTACTATCTTATTATTTTATTTCTTAAACTTTTGTATGTATATATTTTTATAACTATTGAATGTATATTTTGTATGGAATGTGTGGGACTGCACTAATCTCCCCAAATACCGGAATAAACACTTATTATTATTATAATACCAGAGCAAAGCAACTAGACAAGGTAAATGTACTTGCGTATGAGCTACTCTGTAGCTACTTTTGAAAAAAGAAGCTTTGATTTTTTAGCGGTAAAATTATACAACAAACTCCCACTTTGTATCAAACAAAGTAATTCAATCAAAAATTGCATTAAGTCCAGCAAAACTTGGCTTATGAAATAAACAGAAGAAGAATTGACAATTATTCTCAAAACAACATCATAGAAAATACTGGAAATACCCTACCCAAACATTGAAGTTGAAATACATCGTTGAAACTCCTTTATTCAAAACCTAGTTCGCCTCAGCACAGGATCTCCTAGGGAGGAGAACAATACTAAAAAAAATTCCATAATATATATATTTTATACTTATACCTTACCTTAGAATGAAATTAATTTTAAAAAATGATTTTTTATAAATATGTAATTAATATACTCTTTAGTTATTTTTTTTTGCTAAATCAAGTTGCGTAAAAAAGTTATATGGGGAGTAAAACTGAATATTTTCTTAAACTATGGCTGTCATTGTGGCATTACAGTGATTTTCAATTGCATAATATTTAACGATTATGGCGTACAGATAATTTTTTTGTAAAGCCTTTTTCATATCCACCATAAACGTAACAATAATGCAACCGGAAAGCCTACATGAAAAAAAAACATTTTTGTATATCAAACCCGCAACCTATCGCCTCAAAGTCCAAAGCGTCGTTTTTAAAAAAAACTATGTAAGTTCTTATTCGATCAGGACTGGGTGGATGATGCTAAACCCAATAAAATAAGAGAAACTTGATATTAAGTAGATTAACATAAAAATAATGAAATAAATTTAATTATAGCTCGGGCGTTCTTTAACATACATAGTTTTAGAGTTTCCTGTCAAAAAAGCGTTACATAAATCTGAAAATGAAAAAAATTATAGCGTATGAAAACGATGTAAGGTAAATTTTCTTCAATAGCTTAATATTATTATTTTTGAACCATTTTACAAAGCGTCGACGTCGTTTACTAATAATATCGCTCGAAGAACACAAACGAAATGTTAAGTCTAATTAAGAGTATCAAATAGTTGAGTCAAATAACAAGATAATTGAAATTCGTGATCTGCGGGTTAACTCTCAAAGTTGCTTGTTCTATTTAGGATAAACGGCGTTAAAGGTTTACAAAAAAAAACATTATCTTAATCAGAATACTTTAACTGTGGGTTGATTAGGTAGGGTATACTTCATAAGAACCGTCTCAATTTTTTCTCGGTTTTATAAATGGTGTTAAATTTTTTAAAAAAATATTGTGAAGAATAAAGCAGAGGGAAACTGGAAGCGTGTATAAGCATAAAATAACGGAAAACTGGAAACAATAAGCAGTGGGAAGCAACAACTAAAAATAAAAACTGGAAACAGGAAGCAAGAAGCAAGAAGAAGCGAGAAGCAAAAAGAAGCGGAAAGCAAAAAGAAGCGGGAAGCGAGAAACTAAATACCAATAATCAATCAACTCCCTTATTCAACCCCATCCTATATTCCAAAATTGGATTATAAGGTTGCCATGTATACTGGTCGATTAAACTCCAACCTCGATCCCATCCACAGAGCATGTGTTCCAAGTCCTAAGAAATCAGTGCCAGCTGGGGTGGTACAATCGTATCGTATCGTATCGCAAAAAATAGAATTTTGCTTTATTTTTCTCGTATTATAAAATGGCGTTGCGGAGGAATAATCCAATTAATTATTTCCAACAATGGACTTCACAAAGTGTTATTTTTGTCAGTAAAACAATAACGAAAAATGCCATATTTCACATTATTAACACACAAAATAATTTTATTCCACACTGCTGCCAGAAAAATAATTCACTTATTCGGCCAAAAATGTTAATTTGCATAGAATGATAATTTGTGCTTATGTGTATATTTTGGGTTATTTAGTTTTCTTTTGTGACTATTTTGGTTTACTCGGTATTCTTTTTTCAAAATTGCGGCTCTAAAAAGACATTTTGCGGATTTATTTAGGTCAGGAATTCCTTTTGAATGACTCAGTACAACCCTCATAAATGAAGGAAACAGGATGTCCGACGTCCGTACCATGAATGTATCAAAAAATCTTTCTTGTCGACCCGAGGGAGCTAGTCAAGGATGATAGAAAGCTAATGGATTTCTTGGTGGTCAAAAACCTCACCATGGGTCATTTCGTACTCATAGAAATATCAATCATCTCATTTATCTAATACTAGCTGAAGTGCCCTGCATTGCCTGGGGACATGTACGGTTTGCAGTAAAATTTTGATGATATATTAACCCTATCCCTACTCTTATTTAGAACGTCAAATGGGCAAAATTTCATTAAGAAATACCAAAATTCTGCTTTAAGGGGTAGAAAAGGGGATGGGGGGGTGGTTTTCGACATCTCACGTAGACAATAACTTTCATCTTATTTCGGTGGTAATGTTTGCAAAATTTCATCAAACTCGGAATAAAATTGTAGATTCGTATACAAAACAAACACACACCTTCCGCCCGGGACATTCTTCTTTATAATAGAAGAAGATTTGTGTGCTTCTCAATCTCAAAAATCAATATAAATATGTATGTCCTAACGTAAAAATTAACTAAGTTTAAAAAGAAAAATGGATACCACAGCATATTTTTACTTATGTAATGTTTTAATATAATATGGGAAAGCAAATCTCAGTATTATATGCGTTTTTATCGCGTATTTATTTGAACGGACCATGCTACGAGTTGGAATCGTTTATGATTGGAAGTTCATCAGTCTTCAAGAACTTTAGCTTTTTTTTCAATACTGATTAAAATTTATGCAAATTTGATAAATTTATAAAATCAATGTTTTCACATTAACAACGCATTCATATCAATACAGAATACATAAAATATACGGACACGCGAGTATTACTTATCTCAGGAACTACGAGCAACCTCCACAGTATTCCGAGTTCTGAGATCTTCCATCTTTACCCCATCGATGTTGGTAAATATTTCATCTCCCCTTTGTGGGAAAAATCTTGTTTCATTTATGGACATTTTGGGAGGTTTTGTGACAAATGTGTGAATGTAGGTCACTATTATAGATGTCATACAACAAGAAAAAGAAATGACATATGTATGTATGAAGAGAAGATGATATTGAATAGCTATTTTAATCAGTTAATTTTATGAAGTATTGCTTAAGTACCCGACGTTGGAATAAAGTTTTGAGGTCTGTTACCCCTACCCCGTCATTTTCCTTTTTTTTGAACGACAAATGTGCAAAATGTTATCAAGAATTACCAAAAGTCTGCTTCGTGGTAGGAAAGGGGGGTGAGATGATATTTCGAAATCTCATGTAGACAGTGACCTTTTTCATTCATTGAAGGTCAAATGTGGAAAATGTTATCAAGCTCGGAATAAAACTGTAGGTTTGTACACAAAACAAGTAAATACCCCCGCTCGGGACATTCTTCTTTATACATTTACTATCTGTGGTACCCAGCATTGCCCGGAGTTATGGATGGTTTGGAGGAAAGTTTTGAGGTTGTAATGTATTACCCCTACCCCGTCTCAGTATTTTTCATTTTGTTCTTAACGTCAAGTATGCAAAAGTTCATAAAGATGTATCAAAATTCTAATTTATTGAAAAGGAAATTGGGATGAGGATGTCCACCCCTCTTCCCCTCCCCCATATGTTGTGTATAAAAACCATAGATTTAGAATAATTTGTACCAGTCTGAAGATGGATCTAACGAGCTGAAACCCGGTTACGGTCAAATAAAAATTAAAGTGGAAAAAAGTTTTAAATTTGTTTTATTATAATATACTGGGATGAGGATGATTTTTCGAAATCTGAGATAGTGTGGAAAATTTAATCAAGCTCGGAATAAAACTGTAGATTTGTATTCAAATCAAATGCATACCGCCCGTGGCATTCTTCTTTATATAATAGAAGATAGAAGAAGAAAGATTGTTAACCTATGTCAATATTTGACAATTTGGACATTTTTTTACAAAAAATGCTCAATTTGCAACATCAATATAGTTTCATCCGAAGACTTTTCTGTTGAGGTTTTATTTCATTTACAAGATTTTTTTTTAATTCTGGGGGTTGAAATTCTGACGCCAGTTGAGAAATTATGAATGACTTTGACGATAGAGCCCGGGTATGGAATATATTGAAACCACGAAGAAATGCGATGTAGGAACCAGAAAGACAATAACAGGTTAAAATTAATAATATACTGAGCGAACCCACCTATTCAGAATTTGGAATCTCCCAAGGAACAGTTCTGGGACCAATACTATTTATTATTTACTTAAATGACATGCTTGTAGTCCCAAAAATAGGAATAATTATATATTTTGTGGACGACACAGTTTTAATCAAAGAAAAAAAAATTGAGAAGCTTATCAAAGCGCGAATATTGTAATAAACAATCTGAAACAATGGTTGGACGATAATTACCCATCCTCAAACTCGAACAAAACTTACTTACTTAGAATAGTTGTTATTATTTAAACATAAAATATAATGATTGCAACTATTTTTACATCGGAAAGACTTGTAGAAATTTCAGTATTAGGGTTAAGGAACACCTAAGATGTTTAAATAATAACAACTATTCTGAATTTGCAAATCATATTTTAGAAACCAATCATTCGTTTGATATAAATAAAGGTTTAAAAGTTTTACATACAAATACAACTGGTTTACAATTAGATAAATTTGAAATTTTAGAAATAAGAAAAAGTGTTAATAGCGAATTAAATTTAATAAATAATCAAATATTTTTTAAATATAGCTATCTCTTAAATTTATTTTCATATTAATATTAATAATGATAATTTTTATTTATATTTCTAATTTAAATGTATTATTCAATGTCTTATAATTATTTTGTCATTAACATTTTTAATCTGTTACTTACCTACTTTAATTCATTTTTGTTTATGCTCATATTTTGTATATTCTTAAATTATTGTTTTAAATTTTTTATCATTTTTCTATACTTGAAATTATTTTTTAGTATTCATTTATTCCTGAAGATGATAGCATTGCTATCGAAACATGTAGAAATATTTGTATATTTTAAGTAAAGTTGGATGTACAAAGTGTATTTTCCATTTATATAATTAATAATGATGCCACAAAGTTACCAAGCATTTGAAGAAATTAAAAAATATATATGTTACTTACATACCTACTATTAAAACCACATAAACAATGTAGTTAATCTATATATATAATAATCAATGTTAGTTTGTAAGTTTGTTTGTCTTCGATGTTCTCGAAAATCACTGAACTGGTTTCGCTGAAAATATCAGTTTGTTTTTATTAGTGCTGGGAAGGTTTAGAAAGTAGTTTGATGAAATCCAATATGTAAAACTGTTGCTATAGATGTAACACTCTGATTAGCCACAGATAGCATATTCAAAAGAAGAAGGTTTGTTTGCGTATTTTCGAAATGAGTATTTTCAAAATGTAAAACATAAGTATGTACCTACATAATAACTCTATTATTTAAATATGTTTTGAAAAATAAACGTTTGCAATGAAATACAATGTTCAAATAGTTTCTTTGTTTAGAGATAGTTACTTTCGCTGTCAAATTATTTATGGCACCCAAACGACAAAAGAATTTATAACTTCATAAAACTTTATTTAAAAATGAAATAAAATCCAGAGCAAGGCCGGGTACACATCAGCTAGTATATAATAAATATCTATAAAAATAAAATAAAACATTATAACGAATGACGTTTTCTTTGAAAAACTAAAAGTTACCAAACGTCACTCTCCCCGTCTAATAATTGCATAACTAAACTTTACAATATAAATTTCATCATAGCATAATTACATCGGTTAGTTAAAAATGGCGCGGTCTCATTTGCAAGTTCTATAATAGCATAGTAAGATACTCAGAAAGTCTTCCAGGGGTGCATATTGCAGTCTTTTTCTACCAGAGACCTTTTTGGCCACAAATGGAGAACCAACCAACAATTATAAAATAAATATGTGAATACAGTTATGCAAGAGTATTTTCTATCACCCAATAAATGATGATAACTGGATAATTGTGATGTATCTTTTACGTGTTTATAACATTAATTATTTTAAGATATAGGGATCGTTTAGTGGCTGAGTTCCCAAATGCATATGGTTCCCACCAAGGCGTCATGGGTTAAATTTCTCTCCCTAGCTAAGTCCTCAATCATCGCGGAAGCAATATTTTCCGCTTATAACGATGATAGTATGAGAACTTTAAATATTGTCAGGTTATTTGTTACCCGGGAATTTTTGTCTTTATTTTAAAAAAATGTTGTTTTGTCAGAAGCTAAGTCAATAGACGGAACACAATGTATTTTCTCGAACAAAGAGACTTTGGACAACCGTTCACACTCTTTTGTAGTCCTTTCTTGTCGCTCTCTCGTGCCGTCTCTAGTATGAACCAGTCATACAATTGTTACAATAACCTATAATTGGCAATATTTTAAATTTAATAAAAATTAACGCTTCTTTTCGCATGATGAAAAGATTGAGTTGCAGAGGTAGATTCTGGATCTAGAACTTTGAATCTGGATTGTAGAGGTAGATTGAAGAAATCTTCGGCCCAATACGTATCATGCGTAAATCAGGTTATATCTATTCTAAAATTATTGTATGTAAGGGTTCTTTAGCGAAACGTCAAAAATAGCGAAAATAGAAATATAAATAAAAAAAATTCCAATGTGTGGGGGTCGAAAAGTAAACAAAAGGGGGAAGTTGGATGTAAGACATGGTAGATTTTATTAATTCTGTGTACAATTTGCAGGTGGATAAACCCCGATAATAGCCAACATTCAGGAGGAGAGGGCACCAGAAGTAGAAAGTATTAGATGCCATTCTAGTGAAACTCTAATGGTCTCGGGTATTAAGTATACGAATATATATTTTTCAATGAAAGGCATATTATATTCCCGGGTAACGAAATAACTAACGATATTTGAATTTGCTATACCACCATAATTATAAGCGTAACATGTCGCTTGCTTAAAGGTGTGGGACTAAGCTAGCTTAGAGTCGAACCGTCTCTTGTGAAATCGTACAATATTAGAAACGCCCTCATTCTTTCAGATTCGCTTAGCTCACTACAAAAAATAAGTTAATCCCCACTCAATTCTAATAGCGATTTTCTAATCTGCTTTATCAGAGACCTCCTGTATTCCATTTCGCTATCACATGCGTCAGTGGTCCTGGCCTGGATTCCGGGACACCTAGGTATTACTGGAAACGAAACGGCGGATTCCATTGCTAAGGAAGCCACTGTTCACGATTCGTTAAATGATATTTTTGTTCCAGTTGGAGACCATTTCCTTATTCTGAAAATTAAATACAAACTCCAATGTTCCTCTGAATGAAAAACAGTTTCTCTAACAAAAGGTCAACAGTACTCATTAATACAAACTTTTATTCCCGTCAAGCCCTGGTTTCATAAATATACTGCCAAAAAATATATTTCTTCCATAACTCGAATGAGACTAGGTCGCACTTCTTGCCATAGTCATCTCGCCAGATTCCACAGAGTCAGCTTGCCTTGCATAGAGGATACTCTGGACCATAATTTATTTGAGTGACCGATATCCAAACTTTATGCATGAATTGGTAAAACTTAATATTGAACTCCCTACCAGTATTCCCTGTCTTCAAGTCTCAACTTCCCCCAAATTAACTATTTATTAGCAAAGTATATTTATAAAAATGGTATTAAAGTCATTGGGGATTGAAAACACATACATTTACACTGTAACTTATTTGCTTCAATTTTATTTGCCTAAATATTATATCGTGTTTAAAAGTAACTAATTTTAAAAACAATCTGTACTATTAAAATCTAACTGATTAAACATGGCCAAGATCGCCCTTAATGGGTGAAAGCCATAAAAAAAAACCGACGACGCTTGGGTGAGATGCCGATGCCTTGGACCACTTGGCTATTAAAAATGAAAACGTTTGATCGGAAAAGCAGGCATTCAAAATAAACCTATATATTAGCATAAATATTTATGCTCATTTGTATTATTGTAGAAGGGAGGGAGATGATTGAAATTTTATGAGAATAAATTGTTTTAAAATAAATGTTGTATTACTCAAAAACTTTATCCACAAGCCTTCCTTTAACTGGGTTAGTAAAAGTTTTAATATCCTTTCAAAATGTTTATGATATATGACTCCAGAGTTGGGAAATTCATATTGTCGTATTTGCTGGATTTTCTGTACAGTTTTGGTAAAAATATGACCACGGGACATGGTCTGTGCAGTCCTGGTTCATGGCATATCGAAGCGCGAGCGCCGGGTAAAAGCTTCGGCAAGTCTGTTTATCGCCGGCGGACCCATAAAAAAAATGGACTTCACTTGAAATGTGAACGATTTAAAACTAAACGTTTTATAGTACCTATATGTGTTTGCGTAAAAGTACGAATTGTAATTAAAAAAAAAACAACAAAAAAAAATTATTAAATTGTTTCTAGCTTCCACCCAAAACTGTTTATTTTTCATTTAGGGAAATATTCTTCATCTTCAAAATCAACACCATAACAATTAAAGAGTTTTGTATGCTTGTAAAAAAACCTTCTGATTTACTGCTGTCTCCCTCTAGTTCTTTATGATCAAGGATGCAGTGCTAACCTCCACCACTTCCAGACTATATTATACTGAGACTGAAGCATCTCACAAACTTTTGCAAGTCCATTAAATCGGTGGCTATCAAAATGCTTTATCATTTTATATGAGCAGAAATATATATATTTTTTTAAACCTTCGCAATTTATTATACTATGCAGATCATTAAACGTAATTCAAACAGTTAAGGGGAACGGCTGCGCTGCTTGTTTCATAGATAACTTAATTTTAGATTTGAGGCCAAAATACCCATCAAAACAGAATGATATAATAATAATATTCGGATGATTTTTATAGCGCCGTTTTTGTGAAAAATCACCTCAAGGACGCTGTACAAATCTTACTTCCTATTCTTACATTATTCCCATATTAAATCTATAACATTTTTTTTGGACACTATCATTACACATTATTTATAGACCATATAAAGAGATGCAATTAAATTATCAAAACTAAATACGGCTTAGTCTAAGTTTTCATACATGTTTAATTGAAAAAAAAAATAGAAGCTAACTGTATTTATTCCTTACGATATATTGCAAGACGCTAATACGAATGATAGGAGTTATGTGAAGTTGGGTGGCGGGTGAGGACGGGGGCCGGGGGTACTGATCCTTTCTTCCAATCTTCTTTGTCTTTGTTGGTGACGCCCCTGGGCTGCGTGACGGGATGCTCGGTGTTGGTCTGCCCAGACGCCAGGTGGCGCTCGTCGGCCGGTTTCAGGATCTGGAAAGAGCACATCAGCGTGTCGTCTATTTCTCGCCGCAGCCGGTGGTATCCTTGTCGGGGTCGGACCACAGGAGGTCGCGGAGCAGCCTTGTCGGGCACGTCCGTGGGCCGCATGATGCACCGGATCTGCTCCGTGAACTGGAGGTCAGAACTCAGGTCGCCGTGACAGCAGAAGATCTTCTCGTCAAATGTTTTTTATTTCCTATTGCGCCTTTCTCGGCAGCCACGAAATCTAATTTTGCGGATTGCGGTTGTGGTACAACGTTCAAGGTTATACAGCGATATCTTTGCAGCTATTATAGGCTCCAAAATAGCACATTCACCATTAAGTTTGAGTTTGAGTTGTCTAGCTCGTATACGATATTGTTTACAATCACCACAGTTCAAAGAATAACATTGTAAATCATTCCCTTTGGGACACTTTTAACAGGCAAAAAGGTCTTTTAATAAGCACATGTGTCGAAAGTTTCGACCGACCGATGCTTTTGGGTTAATTTAGAACAACGTGATAGATTTGAACTTAAAATATTTGGGTTTTTACTTGATTTTTTATTATAAACTTGATTTAAGCCCGAAACGGCCACACTAAAATTATATGATTTTTATAAATGTAACCTTTAAACTATTGCGGTTATTTTACGCTACTTTAACACCGGAAAAATTAAGAACTTCCCGATATTTTCCAGATAAACTAGGAGCGACTAAAAAAAGCTGCCGGCTGCTACGAGAGCGCCTAGATATATTTTTTTTATTAAAGGTTTAGTAAATATCTAGTACGGATGAGAAGAATTTTATGTATTTTGTTTTAAATGTTGAAGTATTTCCCATTAAAAAAAAAAATTATAATTTTGGAGGCAAATTTGAAAATTATTTGCGGGTTTACCGTATTTAAAAAAAAAATCGTATTTGCTATGTAAATATGATTACGTAAATAAAAATATAAATACAACACATTTAATAAAAAAACATTTTTTCCGGTCGATATTTTATATTATGTACGGCAAATTTGTGTTCCAACCTAAATTGGTCGTTTTGTATTTAATTTAATGTCCACCATAATGCTAATTTTAACATGGATATTTTTTAATTTTATTTCATATTTCATTATATTTTCAAAGCGGATGGAGTATAACTTTTTTTTAAATCACCGTTAGCCCCCAAATAATTGTTAAAAATGCCTCTAAAATTGCGACAAATCAATTCCTGTAATGTTCGATATTTCATAACATAAAACAAAAATAAATAAAGTACTTCCCATGCGTACTAGATATTTACTAAACCTTTAATTAAAAAAATACACATTAGTCTAATTTATAGATTATTCAGAGGCTTTTGATAATATTAATTATAAAAGTAAACTGTAAATTACCTAAAATATTAAAAATCATAGGAATTAGAGGAAAACTTATAAAACTCTTTGAAAATTACTTAAGCAACCGATGCATGAAATTGAAACTATTAAACACTTTAAGTAAGTAAAAAAAAAAAGGTTTATGGCAGGCGTTCCTCAAGGTTCCATATAAGGTTCAATTTCGTATATTAATTATGTGATTTCTAATAGTGCTTTTAATGATACTCCTTTGGTGATTTCCAATAATGTTTTGGAAACATGTATGGACTTTTACAAAAAGACTACATTGAACTTTTAAAATGGTCTCATGACTCTGTATTAATTATAAATGCAAAAAAAAACTAAATTGTTACGTTTAAGGTCCCCAAATGCAAAGGTATATATTGCACCTGAAATAAAATCACATACTTCAGATTTTTTTCACGGTGGCATTCCTGCCTTGTGTACGTGTGAAAATATTGAACCTGTGAAAGATATATGTTTATTTGAAAAAGGTTTATCTGAAAGAAGAGGCCTAAAAATTCCAAAAATTTCAAATAAATATGGAGGTCGAACTCTTGAATACATAGTGCCAGTGATTTTCAATAAATTTAATGAAAGCTTTAAATTGGAGGAAAGTGCGTGAAATCGATGAAGTTATGGATTTTAAATGAGCAATCTATGTATCTTTAAATTTTTATCTTTGTATCTTTAAATTTGTATCTATGTATACTTAATGGCTAAGTTAATGTGCCTATAATGTTAACGTCAAATGTAAGTACCTATTTTATTTAAGATTAATATATATTTATTAAACCAAAAAGAAAAAGAAATGTTTGTATGTATTACTATTACTATTAGGACTAATTAAACTTTGTAGAACCTGCAGACAAGCTGTCATGTGACCGCTTTGCAGGAATACATATTTTGCTCCTTTCTTTATTTTACCATGCATGTATTTATGTTTTTTGGATGAATAAATAATTTTAAAAAAAATTAGGTGTCATTCATTATTGATTGTTTTATCAAGTAGGATTTAAAAATAAATAAGATTAAGATCAATTTTTAGTAGATTATGAAAATAAAAATTCTTTGTTCCAATCTGTACACTTCGAATAATTTATTTATCATTAGCGGAATGCCTTATAAGGTACTTAATTACAGCTTAGGGACTTTCCTGGAAAACAAACATCAATCATGTTCAATCAGTGCATAATTTATTGGTTAAATTATTAGCTCATAAAAGTTTATACTAGCAAAGGCCTAAAATTCAATACTTTTATCAGAGTCTCAAAATTCTTTCAATAAGAGCAATTCTGTGGTACAAAATTATATTTCAGGACATTCATAACCCTATATATTACAGAAATAGACTAGAGTACACTTAGAATGCTCGTCTCAATTTGAATGAAAGATTAATGGTTCCTGAGCAAACAAACAAATACGTATAAAGAACTTTAGATTACATGATTCCTAGCTGTTTGTGTTACCTGCTGGAATAAAAAAAGTATTAAAACTAAACGGTTAGTAAATATATTGAAAACTTGGCTAGCTGAAAAAAACTATTTGTATTAGATAATTAGGAAATATTATTTTATGTACGATTTATTGTTGTAATTTATGATTCTTACGAAATATTTATGCCTTAAGGGGAACGGCTGCGGTGACTGTTCCATACAAAACTGAATTTTTGATTGGAGGCCAAAATACCCATTCAAACGGAATGATCTATTTTTTAAAATTATTTAGTAAATATATAGTACGGATGAGAAGTATTTCATTTGTTTTTGTTTTAATATTTTAAGTATATGCCATGAAAAAAAATCAATTTTCATAATTTTGGAGGCAGCTTAGAAAATTATTTGCGGGTTTATTGTACTTTTTAAAAAATATATCATATTTGCTATGTAAGTATGATTACATAAATAAAAATATGAAAAACAGACACCGCAGCCGTTCCCCTAAAGTTTGATACATATGTTTTTATTTTTTTGGAACTTAACCGTAACTGTAAATTTAGAATAAGGTTTTTAATAACAAGCTTCCGTTAGTCAAACTGTTACAAAGTAGTTTTTCTGTATCTTTTGCCTTATATTTTGTAAAATCTCTTTTAATTAATATAGGCCCCTGAGGTGATTTCCCACAAAAGCGGCGCTATAAAAATCATCCGATTATTATTATTATTATAAATGTATATATGGCAGATTGGGCTTGCACTATCCACTAAGTCCCGTTGGATTAAAACATTAAAAAAAATAATAATAAAAAAATAGTAAAAAGGTGATGGCACTAGCAAGAACTATGCGTTCACGTATATATGTACCCATTTCGCAAATAGATGAGTAGTACTTTTATCACATTATGATAAACGTCACCACTGGACAAAGCTATACTTAATCAATGAGTCAAAATGGATAAAAAAGATGATCTAAAAAAAACTTAAGGCGCCAATAATTGTGCTTCTTCAGGCGCCATTTGGGACTATTTTGGAACCCGCGAACTCCAGCATTAGCACCTCCACGAGGGCATAATAGAATTATGCAGCGGATGTCGGGCACATGGAAAGTATACTGCAATGCTGAAATACCCGCCGCTGATCGGAGCGCCCAGAAAGCAGTCCCATCGTTGCATTTCATTACGAGGAGAATACTATTCCCGTGACATTATCGGTCGTATGTAAGTATACGTGAGTTTATTGATTGCATTTTTGTATTAGTTTGTTTGTGCTGATGGAAACTTCTGTAATGAATAATTCTTGGAAGGTAAAGGATCAGCAGACTTCGATATCAGTGTTATTTAATTAAAAACATCGACTTCGGATATTTCTACCCTAAGGGCTTTGATGATGTTTCCTTAGTTTTGGGTTTATTTCTCGATAACTCTTTGAAACGTTTGAATCTTAGTTGTTTTATAATTACCCAACTGATCATCACGCCGTTTCTCCGCAGGAGTCACCAGAGGACCGCTGAACAACTCGATCTTGGCATACACTTCTTGTTTCATTCGCATTCATACATCGTCTCATACATTCTCTTCTGCTATTCAGACTTTTCACATGGCCCGACTCAAGTATTTTTTTACAGTAACTCCACACAGGAGATTCTGAGGCAAATAATTTCCCTCAAGGCCTATATCATCTTTGGGGATGCTGTGTGGAGGGTCTTTTAGAGGATAGGAAAGAGTGAACTTGGGTCTCGAAGAGACCCATGTTATAGGATGGAGGAAACACAGAGGCCGGCAGATCATTCCACAGCCGAGCTGTTGAACACAAAAACGAATCGTAGAAGCGACCCGTTCTCATGTGACAAATGTCAACCGTGTGCAAATGTTGGGCGCGCGATTGGCTTGTTTCCCGGCTATGCACCGGTGCCGAAGGGATCAATGACGCTGGTTCCTCGGAGCATCTTCCGTTGAAATACCGGTAAAACAGGGACAGCATTCCCACCTGACGTCTGTTCTTCAAAGATTGTAACCCGTTTGTTAAGATAGGCGAATCTATCAAACGGACCGCCCGTTTCTGCACAGAGTCAAGGGTTTTTTTCAAATATTTTGGGACTCCCGAACAGAGGTGGCTGCCAAATTCTACAGTGGGGCGCACTTGCGATTTGTACAGGGTCAGCAGTTATAAAGTATCTGCGGGCTCTGCACAATACGCCCAGCTTCTGAGAGGCTAACTTTACTCGGGCTTCGATGGAGCCCCCATACCTAAGCTGGTAACTTAAGGTTACACCAAGCATATCAATGGAGGGTTTGTTGGGAAGGTTGCTTCCATTAAAGGAGACTAGATTGTCATTTCGATCCCTTTTAGATGTAATCAGACATGTTTGGGTCTTTCAAACATTAAATTCGACGTTATTCTTACCCCAAGAGGAAACCTTCTCGAGGTAACCGTCCATTCTCTGCTTCAAAGCCCTCCGAGCCGTTGGAGTTTATGTGCCCTTTGGGGGCTTGTCAAACAAAAAGCAATCATGGACTGTATTGGCATCAGCGTAACAATGGATTGGTGCACATGTCAAAAGGTTATTGATGTGCTACAAAAACAATGTCGGAGACAGAACCGATCTTTGTGGGACGCCAGCATTTATTGAATGCGATAATGAGATGAAACCATCAGCAACCGTCTGAATCGATCTATCCCTCAAAAGGTCGGCAATCCACGTACACAAGGAAACGGGAAGTCTGTAAGAAGGCAGTTTGTTGACAAGTCCTCGGTGCCAAACCCGGTCAAAGGCCTTAGAAATTTCTAGCGAGACCGTTTGAATCTCACCATAACGTTCCAGGCACCGCTTCCAATCATGCTTCACATACACGAGAAGATCTCCGCACGTGCGGTTCCGCCGGAATCCGTACTGCCGATCGTTAATGATTTTGTTCTTCTCGAGGTATGTGAGCAGTTTGTTGTTGATCACACGTTCCATCACCTTGGACAGAACGGATGTGATCGCTATGGGGCGGTAGTTGGCCGGGTTGGAGCGGTCACCTTTCTTAGGTATAGGATGAATGACCGCTTTTTTCCAACCAGAGGGCACAGAGCCACATTTCAGGGATTTTGATTCACTTGATCGTGTCGGTCCGCGACTTCTACTTTTATTCATATTCGCGTCATATATTCTCCTTACACTCCTTTCTTCGTTCATTCACTCTACATACGCAAACCATCTACGCGTCCTTTTCTTAATCTTAATCATTACGCTTACATCAGTCTTGCATTCTTTCCGAATCTCAATAATTTTCATACGATAATATATAGTTTTACCACATATTTGCCTCAGCGATCTCATTTCTACAGTATTCAATCTACTTTCATCCTTACTCTGCCAGAGTATTAAATTTTTTGGAATAACTTATTTAAACTTATTAACCTCACTGTAATATTTAATCATTGAAGAAGATGCTAATATTAACGTATAACAAACAGGTCTCATTAGTTCAGTGGTTAGAATGTTGTCCCGGTAAGACAGAGGTCCTGGGTTCGATTCGCGGATGCGTCTCATATCTTTTATTTTGTGTCTTACTGATTCATGGGTCATTTTAGGTTTATTAATATTGGCTTCTTCAATGTTACTGAGGTGAGGCCATATTTTTTAAACATAGATTGGGGTGTTTTAGAAAAATTCAAGTTTTGTGTCATTGTCATAAAATTACCAACACCCCCATTTCTTTTGTATTTAGAAGGTCCCCAGTAAACGCCAATTCTAGTTTTTTTCACCAAGGCTTCCCACACAAAAATCTCTGAATAAAGTATGTCAGGTACGTTTCTTAACACCCTGTATATAGTATATTTGCAGCACGTTCCAGAATGGTAGATTCTTTCAAATTTGTACTCGTGGAAAACCACCATTCAGAATCGAAAAGTTGCTTGAAATGGCTTTAGCCGTGTTTCTTCCCCATCTCCTTCCCCCCTCAATATCTTCAGCCCTAAAACATATGACTTTTGGGGATGCCATAGTCTCACTGGCTCCAGACGGTTGGGTGCATCTGGGACTCTTGCGCGGTAATCACAGAAAAGATAAATTTAAACGATAAAACGCTTTATGAAATAGACAAAGGAAATGTTTTATCGGGGCTATTTTAGTATAACTAAATATCAATAAAAAAGGAGAGCAAGCAAAAAACACCAATAATGAATGAAGATATTATTAGATTTCATGATATAAAAAGAAGCCACATCGTAAAAAAATAATGGTGAAAAATTATTAAATTGAATTCACGATAGTTTTGAAAAATGTTCACTTCCATTTAAATTGCTCGTGACATACCGTAAAACGATTTTTTTTGATTGCGAAAAGTTTTTTAATTCAGAAAATAATTCTAGTTCGTGCCTTATGAAGCGAAATACTAATCAGCAAATATTATTATTTTTCTACGAGAATGGGGTCCGCTAGACCCGCTGAGTTCCAATGATGCTTGAAAACAATATATATTATTCAATTTAACATAATCTTTTAAACGGAAGAACTTCTTTTTGTAGAAGATACTCTCATGTGAAAAGTTGGTGGAAATGGCCCTAGCCGTGTTCGGTGGCTAGTTCTGAACAATAAGTCCAACCGTCCTCTTTCCCATAGCCTTCCCTTCTCCACATGCAGTCTCAAAATCAGCATCAATTGGGAATGCCATAGTCCCACTGGCTCCGGAGGAGTGGTATTCACATAAAAACAAACCAATTATTTTTAATTGTTTTGGGGATTTTATATAATCAGAAGATGTGAATCCTTGTATTTTGTATTTGTTTCCTTTTTATAATCCTGTGGCTGTACTGATAGTAGAGTTAACTGATTTTAATTAAAGTTCCAAATGAATGCTTTTGGTTAAAGTTTTGTTCTTTACTTTCAACTAGTCGGTGAATCCAATGCTCACATAAAGCATTTTCAGTCATGATTTTTTAGGTCTGCAAAAATGAGTTTAGCTCTCACCGTAATTCCCATTTTAATTTTAAAAAAATAATTTTAAAACGAGGCTTTGATTTTTTCTGAAAAATTCAAATTAAATGTCAAATTAGTGAAAAATAGGAACGTACAATATTTTATTTGGTTAGTCTTTGATTAAAACTTTTTTTTTTACAAGGTAGGTACTAATTCAATACAAAATGTAAAATTAACCAGTTATTGCATTTTTAATGTCTGACCACACAGAGGTGACTTTCGATAAAACACGTTTTTATTTTATTACAGCGGGAATTAAACCGAGGGTTCAGAGGGTAAATTAAAATCGAGGCACGTTCCTTAAAAGAAAAAAAATAATCTTTCCCGTCCCAAAAATGTCTGATTTTCTTTGTTATTGATTTGAAACTTTACCTGCAATTTAGGAAAAGCTGGAGCGAGCTTTTTCTTTTCACAGACGGTGGAAGCAGGTCGCACTGTGTGCAGAATGTATTATGGTAGACTGAACAACTCGTGAAGTCAAAGGGCCTTCGTCAACAAACAAACGACATAGAAAAAACATATTCAGCCATGATTAAAATAATTAAATAAAATACACTTTTTTAAATACTATACCACTCATTATTTTTGACCGTGACTGGTTTTCTTCAGGCTGGTACATTTAATTCTTAAACTATGGGTTATATACAATTTTGGGTATCAGGGGTAATAAACCATGATTTTTCTTAGATTATATTTTACATTATTGTTATAGCATGATTTTAAAAAACTTGACTTATATGGTACATTACATTATATAGTAAAAATTAAACGTACCAGTCTGAAGATAGCCGTCACAGGCTGAAACCGGGAAGGGTCATAATTAAAAACTGGAATAGTGTTTAATAAATTGTATTTTATTTAATAATTATAATGGAATGCCACCATGTATTAACAGTTTCAAAAATAGAAATAATGGTTAAAATAATTAAATTTATATCGTTATATATGCCGTTATCGTGTATTTTATTTTAAATCAGTTTTTCTTGCGTTGTGACTGAAAATTTCAATACGGCGTTGAAAAAAAGTTTTCGTTGTCTCATAACTAAATACACTTATCACTGAATTTGGTATCATCTCATAAAAAAAAACGCAAAATAAATAAAAAGCATTCGCACTGATGGTTAAATAGTTTAAAGTGTACAATCGGCAAAGATAAACTATAGTCAAAGCATTTTTCACCAATAAAATGTAGACATAATTTGTCTCGACGCCACCTATTGAGGGATTTAGCCGTTACAAGCCTTTCTCATACTAATAAAGTTGGTTGTTTACAGGTGAAATATAATAAAAAGAGTAATTATTGAATGAAACACTAGTATATATTGATTAACTTGGCGGGTTTGCGATAAGCCGACGTAGCTCAACGGTAGAGCATCTGACCGGCAATCAGAAGGGCGCAGGTTCGAGTCCTGTCGGCGACATTTATCTTTTCTCGGAAGGTTTTTTCAATTTGGATGAGTGTTTCAGGCTAATAATTATTGTTTATAAAAATAATTGTTACCCTTTGCGCTATGCACAAAAATCTTGTCTTAAAAACTTTAGTCTATCAATTAATAAACTATCTATCAAACGAAATATTTATATATAATCCTTTTTCGTATCTATTTGTCGATCTGTAAGAAGCCTAATTGAATATATTGACATCTTTGATGGAAAACTTTTTTTTAATTTGTCTTATTTTCTGTTATTTTTTACTCCGAGATACATTAATACTGGTTCTATTTGTAATTTATATTTTTTTATAATTTTCTACTTCCCGGAAAAACAATATTACATCTCACTCGGAGAATAATATTATGCTATAAACTGTTTTTGAATGACCAAATAATTACTGTATCCAAACAAAAAAGAAAACAGTTTTGTTTAATGTTTTATTGTAAGAAAAAAGAAAATCATACCACAGCGGAAAGAGGTGGGAAGATGATCTTCACCACAAGATCAGAATGTTAAAGGCGAGTGAAGTGGCAGAAGATTCTGGGAAAACAGACATTGTTCGAACAAAGACGTCAGTTAAAACAGTTAGGTTCTCTTGAGACACACTTGTTGAAAATGAACGTGGAATCTCCACCGTGACTAAGGAAGCGAGATGAAGAAAAAGAATAATAGAAAGATAAAATCACGAGATAAAGAACCTCCCAATAGTCTGGCTAGAATTTGATTGCGCACCTAGATTCAAAGGTCAACCATTTGAAGTCGGTTTTTTTTCGGCTTTGTCAAACAAAAAAATAGTTTCTGGAATAAAATCGGGAGGTCAAAGAGGAATGCTTAATTCTCTCGAAATCTTTGTTACATTTTTGGAAAATAACGTTTTTACACCCTTTCTGTATTATCTGATGATGGGCCATAATCTCTTCATTTATTAGCCCGAGTCGTAAATAGACAAAAGAACCTTTAAAACGAATACTTACAAAAAAGACATTCGTCTTGAGACCCTTTAGCTTAGATTTTTTATACAGATTACTTGTTTATTCCGTTGTAAGAAAGTGAAAGTACTTTCTTCAAAAGGAGGCAATCAATTTGCTGTTTAACATCTGTTATATTGTTATTTTTTTTTAATTCGTAGAACTCAATTTAATTTATTTTTGTTCAATTTAAAGGAAATCATATTTAATAATGGCATTTTTCGCCCTTGAGTTGATTTTGTATACAAATTATCCAATTATTATTATTATTAAGTTCTGCAAGTATTTTAGTTAATTAGTATTGTGACAGCTGTTTCGGAATGCAAAGCTACTTTGAAAACTGTCCAGTTGGCTTTGAAGGTCGAAACAGTTATAACGATGATAAAAAAACTAAAATACCTATAGAGCTTAATAATGACATTATTAAATACTATTTAATTTAAATTGTAAAAAATATCTGCGTTTTACCTCTTTGTTTGTATGGATTTTCCAATAATATCTCACGAATAGAAATGTCGAACAATATAACATTTTTACAGGCTTACAAAATTATGGGTAAATATTTTGAACTAGAGAAAGAAATGAAACATCATCTCTTCAAAATGGTATTTTTTCAGGGTATAATAAACAACATCCTCTTAAAACAAAGGTAATGTTTTCCAGTCGGGACTCAATTGAAAAACGCAAAATTTAAAATAAGAAAAATACTTTCAGATTCATAAAAATAAATAAAAAAATATTTGCATTTGCGGAAATAAAGGAATAGGTTCTCAGTTCTTGGTTTGGTTTTTTTTTCATAAAAAATCCAAACTAAGAACCTAACAACCTGTTACCAATTACCTATTATAAATTCCGATAATTTTTTAAACCTTTATATTGTATAATTCGATATTAGTTTTTAACGTTTTATTGAATACCAAGTATTGGAGTATTATTCTAACTACGAGTACATTGAAATGATTCATTTGTTCACACCGAGCATTCTTGAACTCTGAGAATCAAAGTCGTGGGAAGTAAGTCTGCTCGTGACATCGTTCCAAACGTTTTTCTTGCTAGTTCAAGGGAGGGGGCGAACTTTAACAATGCTTGCCCTTAATACCTTATAATTATTCGGTTATTGAAACCCACACACGTCTTCCTTTCTCTATGTACTCGTATAACATCAGAGAATATTCGTTATTGTTAGCATCGGAATAACGTGAATTAGGTAAGCTTTACAAACAGACTATCCTCCCACAAGCATCACAGGAATTCTCTTTTATGAAAACACGAACAGTAAGTAAAAGTAATTAGACACTTAATTCAAAATCTCACGAAGTTATTTCACCCTTAACGCGGCTTATTTACATTGTTTGGATGTGGTTACAAAGGCCGTTCAAAAACATGTACTCGCTTAATAGAACAACAATGTTGTGTTAATAGTTCAGAACTTCATTTATCATGTGTGTGTTGTAACAAAGAAAAGCTAAATTGTTTTATCAGATGTTGATAGGAAAACAGAAATAATGAGGGGAAAATCACATTTACTATTAAGGCGTAATATAGAGGTTTGAAATAAGTTGGATATTACGCGAATGAGTGATGGAAATTAAGTAAAAAGTTTTATTTTTAAGCTATTTTTTTCCAATGACCAGTGCACTAATAGCAAACACGCAACATAATGGGAGTGGTTTTTTAACGCATGTCAAACAATAAATATATGATAATTGGACATAAGAAGACATGCAGCGAAAGCAAAATAAAAATTGATGTTGAAATTATTGAAAATATTAGATACAAAACTTTATTTTAATATACATGCTGCATATAACAAAAAGGAAATTGGAAAGAAAATTTCTTTTTTGGGAAGAATACCTCCAAAATGTGCAGAAAGACGACACTACAATTTACAACTCTATTATTGCTCCACATTTTAATTACTATTCAACGATTCTTTACTTGCGTAACGACAGAGAACAGAACTAATTACAAATTCTCCAAACTAGAGCAATGAGAACAATATTAAAGCGATATAGATATTCAAAAGTAGCTTAAATGTTAGAGGAATTAAATTAGCTAACAGTAAAACAAATGCTGACATCGAACGTATTGATTTTTATACCTTAAATCAGAAACAACTTGTTAACAACATATTTCTCCAACAAAATTATTTACATCATGGACATTCACAGACATAATACAAGAACGTGTAAGGAAATTAGGCTATCGAAAAAAAAAGAAAATAGTATATTTCATAAAGGGATGAAATGCTATAATGCTCTACCGGACCCAATCAAAAGTTCAACAATTAATAAATTTAAAATAGATTGTAAAAAGCACATTAAGTTAAACAAGAAAAAAATTAATTAGTTTTTAAATTATCATTATCTACGTATATGTAATATTATAAGAGTTATGATTTGTTATTTTGTAAACTTAAATGTACAAATAAATAAAATAAAATAAGTAAAACAAACAAAAAAACGTATACGTTTTGTACTCGTTGTAGGACCTCCGTTTGTTTTTTGCGTGTCGGCATGTGCCGCAGTCAAAATCATATTCTTTGGGAAGTCAGTGACTAAAAATAAATCCAGACTAAAACAGACACTCAATGTTACTGTACTGTTAAAAAAATAAAAAAATATGACATTTTCGCCGCCTGTCTATTTATTTATGTCTTTTTTTATTTGAATACCGCACAAGAGTCCCAACTGCTCCCAACCGTCTGGAGCCAGTGAGACTATGGCATTTCCAATTAGGGGATGTTGTGAGGCTGGAGGTATTGGGGAGGGTAAGGAGAAGGGGCAGAGGAAGGTGGGGAAATACCTGGCTATTCAGATCTGGCCACCAAACACGGCTAAAAGCCATTTCAACCAACGTTTCAATTCCGAATGGTGGTCTTTCACCAGGGCGATACTGAGAGTATCTTCCACTCTGGAACGTGCCCAAATATACTATATTTTATTTTTAAATTAATTATTTGTGAAACAGCACAAATTAATTAAATAAAATTTACTTGCGTACAAATTTACGATTCGTAGTTGAGAGCCTTACCCCTCGACCATGGAGGCCGTCTGTCTTTAGAATACGGTTTTTTCTCGGTGAATATTTCATAAATATTGAAGAAATATCAAAGATGAATAGATATATTGCAGATTAATTTACTTTATGGGTGACTGGAGGTACTAAATGCTGTCCTTTCAATCCCTTCCCGTGGGATATAAAGCAACCTTAAGCTCTTTGGATGCTTTATTGTAAGAACTTATCTTCTATGAATTTTTTCATGAAAATAATAAGATTATCCGAAAATAATGGGGCCTGCCACAAGGTTTTCTTTGGTTTACTTCAGATTTAAAAAAAAAAAACATTGTTTTAATTTTTACTAAAAAAATATGTTAGTAAAAACTCAACATAATTGGTACTAATTTCAATGAAAATAATATTATTGGAACATGAGTTTATACTGCTCGATTTATACTTAATATTTGATTTAAATAATGTAAATTTACCTAGCACCACTTATTTATTTTCCAACAACACTTATATACATCAATTCACTGCAAAAGCGATAAAAATCACAAAAATATGGTTTACATAATTACATAAGCTTTAAAAATAATTAAAAAAATAACTAGAAAATAATAATATATACATAATAGCTAGTTCGTGTTTAAACTTGTAGGTGATGTGTAAATTATCCACATTTCGTACGAGGCACTTAATTAATCTAGTACTCGTAAGTCTTCCCAGAGGCATCACCATTGGTAAGTTAGTTCTGCACCTCGGAAAAAACAGAAGCCTGTGTTGGCGGCCGCATGTGAAATTATCAGGTACGTGAAATCCTATTTCGGACGGGATTTCAGTATTATTAATATATCGTTCAGGAGTTAATGAGCCTTAAGCTGTATTCTATATCCCTCCTAGAACTTAGACTGCGGATACCCAGCATTTCCGAGAGAAATGCTGTTGGATAAAGCCGGGAGTAAAATCCGAACTCTGGAGAGAAATCGTAAGAATTTCTTTTGAATTTTCTCGACTGGTACGTGGATGGAGTCCTCTGCCCCCCATACCTGAGATTTGTGCTTGAGAATGCTACGCGTTAAACTAAGGAAAAGCCGCCTTATTGTAAGCCGCAAGGTTTTTCATTTCCTTTGAACTGTGTATGACAAAACCCTACATTTGTGTGGCTGATTTTTTTTGATCTGGTAATATACGGTCTGGTGTGGTGGTGACCTCTTAAAGTACATCTTGAACACTTTCGGAAGTTAAATTCTGGTTTATTAGCAGTATCCTCCAGTCAATAATTATTTAATAATATATATATTTGTACTTGAAACGATTCAACAAAAAAACATTATTTAGACGTATGAGAATTTTCCGGAACAGAAAGTAATTACTAGTTGATCAAAGTAGAATTGGCGGTTTCCTGGAAATATTCCCGCCCAGGAATTATTCCTATATACTCCAGGGGTTCCTCCCTTTTCATCTAACAAGTTATAATTTAGATATTTCTTTAATAAATTGTCAAATCACTCAGGATATAATAATAATTCAATATGTTAATTTTTCAATTGAACCAATGATTATGATTGGAATCAGAGGAATTGAGGACAGTTGCTTAACGAGAAAGTTTGGAGCCGTGGGATAAATTAATAAAACAGGGCAACTTCGTCAAATGTCACCCTCTGTGATTTTGTTGCAGTATTAATGAAGTAATGCGTGATCAATGATTTTGGTTGAATATCTCGTCGAGAATAGGAGACAATATACAAACTTACAAATTAAGAGTTAGGCTAAATAGTTCACTATAATGTATGTATATATATCGGTCGGGGATTTCATTACTAAAACCGGAAGAATACTACTATTTATACTTTCAGGAAATAGTTCGAAATATTTATTTTTGGTACGTTTATCAATAAAGTGAGGTCTTGTAGAGAAAACCATTTTAAAATTATGTTTAATGATTTACCAGAAGAAGACTGTCTCTCAACCAGCCACAGAAAAAAAATGTTCTCACTCTCTCTTTCCTGACCTTATCCAGCCTTTAATTAAGTTTTGTTTTTATAAATTGTGTTTAAGTCTCCCCCGTAAAACGGGTTTTCCGATATGTCGGCTCGCTTTCCGCAAAATAAAGTGGTGCTTACAAAGTTACGGTTTCAATAATATATATTTAATAGTCTTCCATCACAGAGTAAACAATTATCGACATTTTTCAAAGTATCGAATAAGCTGAATTCCGTAGAGCAAAAACTATACATTATATTACATGCATTTTCGTATATTTTCTAACGAGTTTAACAATATAATTATTGCATAATTTTTTCTTCAATAAAGCCACACCACAAAGTAAAATCTGTGGCTAACCAGTGTTATATCTACGGGCTAACCTAAATAAAACACGGCGGGTTCAATGTTTGTAACACTAATTTTAAAACGTTATAACAACAGTTTTACATATTGGATTTCATTAAAACTACTTCTAAACCTTCCCGGCACTAATAAGAACAAACTGTGCTATTTTCAGCGAAACCGTTCCAGTGATTTTCGAGAACAACTAGGACAAAGAATCAAACAAACGTACATTGATTTTTATATATACCACATAGATAACAAGGATAAATATGATATTTTAAATAAATCGAGTTAATTTGTAACGAGTGTAACTCTTTTTTATATAGGAAAGACTAGAGTCTACTATTAAAGAAATTTTAATAGTAGACTCTAGTACTCTAGTAACTAGAGTTAATGAGCACATTTTTTTTATTTTTTTATATGAATACCTCACAAGAGTCCCAACTGCTCCCAACCGTCTGGAGCCAGTGAGACTATGACATTACCAATTGGGGAATGTTGTGAGGCTGAAGGTATTGGGGAGGGGAAGGAGAAGGGGAAGAGGAAGGTTGAGAATACCTGGCTATTCAGATCTGGTCACCAAACACGGCTAAAAGCCATTTCAAGCAACGTTTCAATTCTGAATGGTGGTCTTTCACCAGGGCGATACTGAGAGTATCTTCCACTCTGGAACGTGTGCAAATATACTCTATATTATTTTTTAATGAATTAATTGTGAAACAACACAAATTAATTAAATAAAAATTACTTGCGCACGCCGGGATTTGAACCCGCGACCTTCGGATTCGTAGTCGAGAGCCTTACCCCTCGACCATGGAGGCCGTCACATAAGGTGATTAAGTAATAATTATTATTATTCTAAAAATGTATGGTTTTAAAATTTTGGATTTGAATACAACTGGTTTACAATTAGGTAAATTATAAATTTAATAAATTAGAAAGTGTTAATAGTCAATTAAATATTTTTAATAATCAAATAAATATTAAAAATAGTTTTCTCTTAAATTTATTTTCACATTAATAACTATATTTAGAATATTAATAATATACATGTTAATGATTCTAATAATTATTATTTCATTTTTATGCCTTTTTATTTTTTGAGCATTAATAATAAAAATAATATCGTGCTAAAATTTCTAATGTAAATTTATTGTTTCACATTTAATTTAAAAAAATAAAAGTACTATTTTTACATTTTTAATAAATTCTTAACTGTTGTTGATTTTGTTTTTGTTTGTAATATGTCCATTCTTACATTATTATTATATTTGTTTATCATTTGACTATACTTGTCACTATTATTTTTTATTATACTGTGTATCCTGATGAAGAAAGCATCGCTTCGAAAATATTTATACATTCAAAACAGTGGTGTAATCAAAGTAATTCTTATAATTAGTTGAACTTAATTTAGTATACTGCTTACACTGATGAGTAAAGCTTTTCTTTCGAAACATGTTGATCATATATGTACATGTATTTTTATAAAAGTGATTTAAACAAAATTAATCTTATTGATTTATTAATAATGACACCAGAAAATAACTTATAATCTATTGACGAAATAATTCATTTTTGAATATGTGAATACCGATCAAAAGTCCCAACTGCTCCCCACTGTCCGGATTCAGTTGGATTATGGCATTCCCAATTGAGGTTGATTGTGTGACTGCACGTGGGGCGGGGAAGGCGATGGGAAAGCGGGTGTTTAGGAACTACCTGGTTGAGAACTAGCCACCAAACACGGCTAGGGTCATTTCAAGCAACTTTTCGATTCCAAATGGCGGTCGTTCGCAAGTTTTGTTGTTGTTATTTGTCTATATTTCTCTTTTTTTTATATTCTGTATCCAACGTCGAAGCCTCGTCAGTAAAAAT
Organism: Halesus radiatus; assembly: GCA_022606495.2. NCBI lineage: Eukaryota > Metazoa > Arthropoda > Insecta > Trichoptera > Limnephilidae > Halesus > Halesus radiatus. Next base: position 61,719 of record JAHDVE020008068.1, on the reverse strand, counting down.
GCAAAGGTGCAAATAATCCAATGTCTAGTTATTACACAAAATAAGTCAAATTTTTAAGGAGCTTTATTGGTTCCGCCAGTATAGCTCCGTACCTAAATAACAAAAACAAAATGTCCATTCTGACTGGTACGAAAATTGGATATTGCTCAATAGAGCAAATATTGCATTTTCGCCTTTGTGTATTTTCAAATGCATGCCCTTTATTTACCTATTTTACTTATTTTGCTCACGTAAAGAAAACTCGTGCATTCAATAAACAATATGCATTTGTTAGGATATGCAGAAAATTGCATTAGACTTTGTATCTCGTAATTAATTCAATTCTGAATCAATTATTATTATTTTATGTTTGAACGTCGCAAATCATCCGCCAACTAACCGGAAATTCCGATTTCGAATCCCGGTTGAGCGAACAACTTTTTTGTGTGTTCTTCCATTGCATAATATCAAAATGGAACTCGAAGCTTTAAAATATTACCTACAATCACAGAGCAAATAATACACAGATATGCCCTGATACGCAAGGGGAAGTAACCAAAATAAAGGGGGAGGGGGGTAGGGCGCGCTAGGCGTGCTGCCCATTTAAGTAAAACAGCATATAATATCTGAAAATATCTGAAAAAAAACCTTGACTCTGTGCAGAAACGGGCGGTCCGTTTGATAGATTCGCCTATCTTAACAAATGGGTTGCAATCTTTGGAGCACAGACGTCGGGTGGGAATGCTGTCCTTGTTCTACCGGTATTTTAATGGAAGATGCTCCGAGGAACTGGCGTCATTGATCCCTTCGGCACCAGTGCATAGTCGGGAAACGCGCCGAATGCGCGCCCAACATTTGCACACGGTTGACATTTTTCACATGAGAACGGGTCGCTTCTACGACTCGTTCTTGTGTTCAACAACTCGGCTGTGGAATGATCTGCCGGCCTCTGTGTTTCCTCCATCCTATAACATGGGTCTCTTCAAGACCCAAGTTCACTCCTTCCTATCCTCTAAAAGATCCTCCACACAGCATCCCCAAAGATGATATAGGCCTTGAGGGAAATTATTTCCTCCTTTGTCTCCTGTGTGGAGTTACTGTAAAAAAATATATATATATATATAAGTCAAAAGTGTTGACTTGTTTACAAAACCCGAATATTTATTTGGACCCTCTTTAAGAAAGTTTTTTTTCATTTGCTCTCCTCAGACAAACGCGACTCAGATAAACACGAAGCAAACGCGGACGGTAATTAACTAGACCTTGTCAACACGTCATATTTTGTTCAACGCAAGGCGTATATTATACGTTTTGCAGTAAACTTTCACACATTGAATCGATAACTAAGAAAACCATAGAAGGGAGCAAGCCAAGGACTTTTTCAATTTGTTATTTTTTATTATTTTTTTTTTTTTGGCTATCACCCATTAAGGGCCATCTTAGCCATGTTAAATCAGTTAAATTTTAATAGTACAGTTTTTTCTTAAAATTAGTTACTTGGTATATAATATTTGGGCAAATAAAATTGAAGCAAATAAGTTTCAGTGTAAATTTGTGTGTTTTTAATCCCCGGTGACTTAAATTTTAATGCCATTTTTATAAATATATTTTGCTAATGAATTGTTAATTTGAGGGGAGTTGAGACTTAGAAGGCAGGGAACACTGGTAGGGAGTTCAATTTTAAGTTTTACCAATTCACGAATAAATTTTGGAAATTGATCATTGATAGGACACTCAAAGAAATTATGGTCCAGAGTATCCTCTCACATACAATGATAATATTAGAGATCTCTTAGAGTGAAACATGAAACCGAAAAGATAAAGAAAATAAAAAGATAACGGTCGCAGCTGGGACTCGAACCCGAAAATACCAATATTACAATGAGGTTTACAAGCTTAAATAAGTTATTCTAAAAATAAAAAAAATTGTAATAGATGGACGAGTATGTTAATTTACGGCATTTTTTTTTAAATCGATAGACAATAATATTGCCTTTTTTTCGAAGGAAGCAAACACTTTGGGGTGTGACATTATATATTAAATGAAAAACACAATTTGTAAAACACCACTTTTATTGAATTAATAACCGTCGCCAACCAGGTTTCGCTTCACCGAAGCTTCGTCAGGGCTTATTATTAACTGTTAATAGTAAGAATAATAATAATAGTTAATAATAAGTAGTTAATAATAAGCCCTGACGAAGCTTCGGTGAAGCGAAACCTGGTTGGCGACGGTTATTATTTCAATAAAAGTGGTGTTTTACAAATTGTGTTTTTCATTTAATAAATAATATTGCCCTTTTCTTTCCAAAAAAAATGTTAAAATTATTTCTGAGATGCTTTACGAGTGTATTGAAGGTTTCAATGTATGATAAATGACAAATTTAGTGGGAGAATATGTGGAGGAAAGTAATTTAATTAATAAGAGTCGGCTAATTGGCATAGCAAAACAAGCGATTTCACACCTTTCTCCTCACACCTAATTCCCCTCCCCGCTTCCTTCAGCCTCACAACATACCCTTATTAGGGATGCCATAATCTCACTCGCTTCGGGCAGTTAGGACTCTTGTGTAGTATTCACAAATAAAAAAGTTAACGTGGTGAATATAACAAGTGAAGGGGGATTTATTTGGGATAGTCATCGTTTCAAAAATCGCTTTCCTTGTTCATTATGAGAACAGAAGTCTAGTATAGTATACAGATCGTTAAACATTTAATCTCGGTGAGGTCAATCGCAATAGCTGAGCAATTTAGTACGGATAATTTGTTTGAATTTGAGCTTAAATCACTTGGAAGGCCTCTCGAATCGAAGTGGTCCAGTTCCAGGGGCGATCGAAAAGTAGCTTCCGATTTACGTTAATAGGGGCAAATGCTTAACGCCCCGTGGTTCTCGACTCCGAGTAGACCACATTAACGAGGATTGACTGTGATACGGTGTCACTGGCTTCATCCTGCGAGACGCCTTGCGGAGAGTTTGCCAATTATTTTGATGTCAACTAAGGGTAAATGGTATAAAGACACATATCACTTGAAATCGGGCCAATTTATGCGAGTAAAACAATCTGACTTTAAAAAATTATTTTACTACGCAAATTCCTGTAATATTCATAAAATAAAAAGTGGACTGTTCGTAAATTTTTGAAATTTGTATATTACTGATAAAATGTTTGAAAATCAGCATTTTTCAATATAAATTAATTAAAAACAGCCTTGCAAGATTACCACTTCATCCGAGAAAGATTAAGCTTTGGTTATTAGTAGTAGATGTCTGTTTTGGTTTGATAACGTACTGCGTATGAATGAAATAAATAATTACAAAATCTCGCTGATCCGCAATGTGTTATGATTGATAACAAAGATCGATACGGGGCGGGCGTTATCAATGAAACACATCCTGAAAATCTAACGGAATTTCTGCACGAGGATCGGAGATAACGTTTTTATCCAATTTCTACGGTTGTAAACACAAAAATCATAATATTTGTCCGTGGAAAACCAATCAGATGAGTCTACATCTGTTATTTTGCTTTGAATAGTTTCACATAATTAGTTTACCTCGGAATGTTTGCCGATGACAGACGAGCAATAAGGGAGAGTCAATAGTTTGACGTATCTATCCATTGTTTATACTGTAGCACAGTATCAGACTGGTACGTGTCATCAAATCCCCTTGTAGTGTGTGGGTTAGAACAGCCTAATCGACACGTATCAATGGACTGAATCCAATCTGGAGCAGATAAGCCTTCTATGTTTTTCCATTTCGATAGAATAATAATATAATTTTCATGTATGAACACGTATCATACGATGTTATTCGTTGAACGACAAATCAATATTCAAATATTATTTTATTTTATTTTTGATAATCCTTCTGGCGTCCAGCTTTTGACATAGACCTCCCTCAAATATCTCTAGTTCCCTTTAGGTTGGCCCATCTCATCACTGTGTATAAGATTATATATTAATTTACGTTTTAATGGGCTTTTACACGAAAATTAGATAATACATTCCTTGTGTTAACTAATCGTTATGGTAACAATGATATAGAAAGCACATAGTATTGATTTATAAAATAAGTTTCAAAGCATAACGTATTAGACAAACACATATAAATTATAAAAAATACACTCTTTATGAAAATAAGGAAATTAAATTAGTAATTTAAATATGTAACCAATGTAAAATGCAAAAATACATATAACATATATTCAGAATATGGTGAAACTGTGGAGAGGTAAACTCAAGTAATTATGAAGAATTCGTTTCATCACTAATACGGAGTTTCCAAATATGTTATATTCAAATATGTTTGAAGAAAAAAGGTGCATTCTGTTTCAATTATTTCTGGTCGGTACATACGATTTTATTTCGACGAGAATTTGAGGCCTGTTAATGCATTAGTCTAGTATTTCAATATTTTATCCACATAATCTTTGACACGTTCAATTTTAATTGTACTTTATAAAGTCTCACTGAAATTAATATTAGATTGATTTCTTATTTTTTTCATCCGTTTCAATTAATGTGATTATTTTTAATGATGCCTCAGATACTTAGGCGATGAATAAATGTGTATTTTAACCTACTGTGTTTAGGAAATTCATAAACGTCCAAATCTTATAAAAAAAACCTTCAATAGAGAAGTCAAGCCTTTTACTTAGTGATGTCATTACTGATAAAATGCTGTTTCCAATGATAATTGCATTGTTAAAAAAATTAAAGAAAGAGCAATTACTGTGTACATTATATCAGATGTAGTCTTGGAAGAAATTTAAGTAATGTCATAATATATTTATCTTGTCTTCAATAAGTGTATAGTTACTTAGTGACGTCATTGTTAATAAAATTAGTAAGAATTACTTTCTGATGAGGGAAGCATGTTGATATTGATATATTAAACAGTGGTGTAGACAAAGCATTTCTTATTATTTATATAACTAACTAACCATCACGCCGTTTTTCCGTAGGGGTAGGCAGAGAGGATGGACCGCCAAACAACTCGATTTTGACACACACTTCTTGCTTCATTCACGTTCATACAGCGTCTCATACATTCTCTTCTGTCATTCCGACTTCTGACATAGCCCGACACAAGTATTTGATTCACTTGATCGTGCCATGTCTTCCTCGGACTTCCCCGGCTTCTTCTTCGATTCACATTCGCGTCATATATTCTCCTTACGCTCCTCTCTTCGTTCATTTGCTCTACATGCCCAAACCATCTAAGCGTCCCTTTCTTAATATTGCTCATTACGCTCACATCAGCCTTGCATTCTTTACGAATCTCAACATTTTTCACACGATCATACACGGTTTTTACACACATTCGTCTCAGAGATCTCATTTCTACAGCATTCAGTCACGGCATTATTCATATATACACATACGAGTACATATCTTTTTTTGCATCATTAACATTAATTTCCCCCATGCTGTCAATGAATACAGTCTGGCTTCACCGTACGTAAGAAAAAGCCATGCAATTAACTCCAACTATTACTATACCCAGACGCAAAATTTTATCGCAATATTTTATTTTTTCTCGGAATGTTTTTGCCGAGATGTTAAATTGCATCTGAAAACTTTGAAATTAGTCTTTCTTTTAATTTTCTCTGCAATCATTTAGATAAAAGTCAGCCAGCATTGGGTAAATTGAGTCGCCTACGGGCATTGCAATCAAACATTTGATTCGTACTTTTTCTTTATCTTTTGAATGAGCTAGAATATCTTACTGTGGGTCCGACTTTTATAAAATTAACCCTTTTAGTGGTAGCATTTATAAATGCCAGATAGTATCACGAACCTAATAAACCTAAATTTCAAAAACAAAATATCGACTGATGAATTCCTGAAAAAAAAAACACATCGAAAGAGAATTCTTGTTACGTAATGTGTATGTAAATAGTTAAGTGAAGTGAGGTTTGGTTAGCTGGGTAGCCTCCTTCAGATAATTAAAAAAAATTGCGTTATAATTTTTTTAGTGTCAAGGTTAGTTAATATAGATTTTCTTAACATGATATGCACTTACTTTCAATCTCGCTTTTGTGAGAGACAACTCTGACCAAACGTCCTTAGAAATGTATTTAAGTTTATATTGCAAAATGCTTTGAATTCCAGCTGCTTCTTAAACTTCTACTTCACTTTCACCTTACCGTCTGCTTTTTTAACCCTAAGAAAATTTTCTGTATGAAGGTGGCATCTTCATACGGCAATATTCTTGCATTGGATTACATTAAAAAACTTATTATCTGATCTAGTATTAAATTATACGATTATAACTGGAAGCAAAATACGGTCAATACCAGGTACAAAGTGAGTATTAGTTTTGTCATAGGTCTTACGGGTGAATATTTACTGTCATGTTAAAATACATTTATATGGGGTACAGGGGGTGGAAAATTCTGCCACTATATTTTCCCGCGCGAAGTTCCTGCAGAACTGCCTCATACATTCTCAGTAATCTCCCTGGTTTTCTATTTGGGCAGTCCATTTCTCAAACATGCTTTCAATTCGCAAATAATGGAACTGTCGCTTCCACTCCGATGTACACATTATTAGTTTCTCTGGATTATGTAGAACAAATCCTTAAACCGACAGACCACTGTAAGCTAAACACTGTCTAATGATTATTTATAATTTTTAAATTGTCAATTCATGGTATAATTCCATAATAAAATGATTTTATTTCTTTATTTTAAACCTTTCCAATTCTTTACGACTTTTTCCATTTTTGACTGCACCGGTTTCACTTTACCACGGTCTTTATCAGACTGGCGCAATTAAAACTAAATCAATGGTATATACTCGTATAGCATCGATGTCAGGAGTGAGTCCCCTTGCTTTCTAAGATTGTTTTCATTTATGACTACTGAATCTATGGGTTTTTAAATAATTATATAAGCCATTCGTGTCAGCTTTTGTTTGAAGAGATGGTTATTTCTGGTTTTGTTTTTTTTCCGTGTGATTTCCATCTTGTTTGTTAAAATGAAATTTATAACAGTTTTTGTCCTGTAGTTACATGAACTACGGGTAACCAGGTACAATGGGTCACAAGACAGGTGGCTGACAGGTTTTAATCTATCTAAAATTTAATATATCTATGTCTTTAAAATATTTTTATGATGTTATAATAGGTACACATCAGGGTAATATCCTTCTTAGAGTTCGCCTTGGATGTCTGCGATAAAATTCCCAGTTACATTTTACCCTGGTATTTTATTATGTGTTTCCTATTTACATTATACCCGTGATAGGATGAAACCGGTCCGATCGAAAATAATTAAGTGGAAAAAAGTTGCAAAGGTTTTTTAAACAATTTTTTTTTAATATTTAATGACTTACCACTGGATGTAGGTGTTCAACAAAATATCCGGCATTTCATCAAGTTTGCAACTGCATATTTAATTTCATTATGTTAATAAAATGACGAAATATGTGTCTCATTTTCATCTCGGTAAATTTATTACCTTTACATACTTCTAAGGAATATTTATTCATCGCTATCAAAGATTATTACTTAACAACAAGAATATTTTAATAAATCCTGTTATAAGAACGATATGCACGAAATTTTTTTTTCTTAGTTGAACATTTATAAAAAATGCTTGTATTACAAAACATAAATGTTCCTAGACGAATGAATCTGCAGAATACGTATTAGATTATTCCTAAAATAAACATATAATTTTAAAAGTAAAATTACTTAGTGGTGTTATTGTTAATAAAATGATTAAGAAATGTTTTATATAAACCGCTATTTAATATTTAAATACCGACATATTAGTATACCTCCCATCTTGATGACGAAAGCTTCACTTCCGGAAGAAGTTGATATTTATATATTAAATAGTGGTTTATACAAAATATTTATTATTCCTTTTATTAAATAGTGGTTTATATAAAACACAACTTATTCTACTAAGTAATTTTACTTTTAAAATTATATGTTTATTTTATGAATGATCTAATACGTATAACTAGCTAATCCCTTCCCCCTACGTTATGAATAGTTTGGAGTAAAGTTTTGAGGTTGTGAATTCTAGTAATTGGTAAAGAAATAATATAATTGTTTAGAATTAATATTTTTAAAACTACCCCAACCCTACCCCTACCCCTACCCTAACCCCAACCCTTAACCTTACCCCTACCCCAATCCCAAATCCTACCAAGGGTAGGGTTTAGGGTTCTCAAGTACAGAAATCATGGAGGTTTTTTTTTTAAACAAACTATATTATTTGAAGAAATATCTATAGTAGTGTGCCCTTTAGCAAGATCGTTCGTTGTATGACCAGAACATTCTAGATATTGGATTAACATATCCAGTGCCACTGGAAAAAAATTGCATCAAAAATATGTTACGGTTTCTAGTAGATATAGGCTTGCTATATAACTTGATTTCTTGGAGTAAATTATTATCTTCCCAATTATTTACAATTTTATAAAACATTGTGACTTCATTTCTTCTTTTAATTAGACTAGGTATCTTATTCAACTCTAGATTCACATGTAATATAATACGGATTCCAAAATATGGACCCACGACGGATTAAAGAATTGAAAAGAATTATGAAGCCGTTAAGAGTTCTTACAGTTTAGTTGATCTTACAATAAATGTATTCGATTTTCTTACAATGTGTTGATTGAAAGTTAGTATATTGTCAAAAAATAACTGTTACACCTTTGATTAATTAATTTTCTAGATTGTGACCATATAGGCTGTATGAATATAAAAAGATTTTAGTGAAATTTATAACTTTACGCTATATATAGTTCCGTTTTGTTTTTAATGCACCAGGCAGATAAAGTGTTAAGGTCGTGTTGTAAGAGTTCATAATATTCCATCATATTTATTGCAAATATACTCGTATAATGTATTATGCCATCTATGCTAGTGTTTGGTCCGTATTGATCACCCACAGGTTGGATATAGCATAATGCCCCTTGAAAAATGTAACTCGGTAAAATTAATGTCAGGTAACTAACTGCCATAGAAACTATCAACCAATTATCATTCACCTAATTCAATTTCCTAACCTATTTACAAATTCAACTTATGTAAAAATAAACTTACGTGAAGGTATACGGAACGTATCACTTACGTAATTCGGGGTGTTTGTTACTATATGTGACAAAATAAATGTCTAAAATGTACCCGAGAAAATAACAGTGAACGTAAAAAGTAAAGCGTTGTGAGATATTTATGAAATAAATAGTTAAAGTACCCAATAGCCTAGGTACTGCGTGGAAAAGTTAAGAAGGATGAAGAACGTTTTTTTTTAAAGAACTACAGCACGAAGTTATAATAAAATTATGACACTAACAGCAACCTCCACTTCTCGCAAACTTTACGCCTGAAAAAGGTTATCGAATTATCTCCGATACTACCGACTTCGGGGTAGGCCCGAATAGTATTATGGCGCATCCAATATGGTGAGTCAGCAAGGGGCAGGTAAACACGGTGCAGGGGTGGACTAGGGATAGACAACCGGAATGTTGCACAGGGCGCTATATATATGGGGGCTTAAACCGACGAAACGGCATATAGTATTCATTTATTTTTTAAGAAAGACAACATTCCAGGTCAAAAAATAACCTGAAAATATTTTAAAATCTCCTACTACCATCACGCGATAATAAACATCGACGAATCCCTTGAAAATATCTAAATACGACATAATCCAATCACAAGAGGAATTTATAATGAACAGTAAAAAATAATTACAACTAATCAAAATGATAAAAAGTACGCACAAGCCTGTGTACAATATAATTCTCCAGTATTCCCCATCAATTTAAAATTAAATAAAAAAGAACTTATAATGAAGCTCAAAAATAAGATGATATGATCAACATAAAAAATGAAATAAAAAGTTAAATATTGATGGAATACAAGTAGAAAATCTAAATAATAAAAAAACACCGTCTAAGATATTCAAAGGAATAGACGAAAATAATAAAAAAATGTTTCAATATCAGACTTAATACCGCAAAATGGTGATATCAATATATTAAATGAAAAGTAAGAAAATAAACTCGAGCATAAAGTTACGATAAAAAAATACTTATTGAAACCATCGGAGAAGTAAGGAACTTATTACTAACAAAAAAAAACGAGTGAACTTAGAATTTTTCCAAAGAAAAGTAGAGGACTGTAATAATCTGATGCAGTGTAATCACTATCAGAAATATGGTCACATTGCATTACGGTGCCTTCAAATAAACAGCAAGCTGAAATCCTTCCATTGCTTAGGAGAACAACATAAAAAAATGCGTAAAAAAACATGAAACACAGAACTGCATCAACTGCATAGAAGTCAATTACATATTGAAGATATTAATATATTCCGTCCCAGATGCGACTGAAACTTTATTTTCTGTGTTTTTTCGGTTTCATGTTTCATTTAGGATATGTAAATATTATCTTCTTCAATGATTAAAAAAAAAAACAAACATGTACACAAAAACATAATTGCAAAATCTTATGTTTAGCTATTGAAAGCAAGACTGAAATTAAAAACACAGGAATAACAATAGACCAACTCAGATGTTTAGGAATATTCTAAAAAAAGAGTTACTTAGAATGACGTAATTTTCTTTCTGCCAATCGATAATACAATATAGCATGATAGGATGGGGTGGAACTTATAAAAATACTTTATATAATACAAAAATTAACAATAAAAACAATTCTAAACAAACCATGCACATATTTGATAAAGAATTCGAAGTCAGAAAACTAAAATAATTATATTTCTACCGTGTAATGATAATATTCGAAACAAACTGCACCATTTAAATATAATATAAGTCTTAGACAAATATCATTCCTTCCAATTCCAAAATAAATAAATAAATAATGTGGCAAATCAATTATAAATATCTACAAATATATTTTTTTAAATCATTGCCAGAACTAATCAGAAACATAAATTATAATTTAAAAGTTTTTAAAGTTTACCTTAAAAAACACACTGAATAAGGTAATATATAAATAAACAAATAACAAAAAACAATAACACACACCCCATACAAACAAGCTTAGCTTAATTATGTGGGTACAGCTTGTATAAATAATATTATTTATCTGTAACATCTAGGTATTTGTGAAAAATATTGTAACTTTTATTTTTATTTTGTAAATGAAGACATGGCACGATCAAGTGAATCAAATAGGTTCGTACTTGAGTCGGATCATGTCAAGATTCAGAATATCAGAAGAGTATGCATGATACGATATATGAATGTGAATGAAGCAAGGAATGTGCGTAGAGACAGAGTTGTGCGGCGGTATAACCTCTCTACCTACCCCTACCGAGAAACGGCGTGATGGTTAGTTAGTTAGCCATTTCCCCTTTCTCATAAAAAAAGAAGTAGGTATATTCACTGATATCTGTTTTGTAAATGAATAAATTAATAATATGTTTAAAACATTAAAAATAATTACTTAAGTATGCACTATTTCCGGTACCGCTAACTCGCCGACTGTTTCGCCCGGGTCAGTTGAAACAAGCGAATTTCGTTGTCATCACAGGAGATTTGGTCCGTATTATTGCGCGTCGTCTTATACAACTTATGTAGATATCAATGTATGTTTATAAAGTGGTGAATACTAATTATATCTTTAAAATAATTTATTAAAATTTGTGTAGTTTACTTAGATATTTATTATACAGGACTATGACACGTTGTGTTAGAGTTAACTACAAACAAAAACTGTTACAAAAAGCAACCAAAATAATTTATGAATAGGCGCTTCTTCACGTGTGACCTTATCTCGTCCAGACTCCCTCACGGCGGGCCACCGTTGATGAATACAAATGAAGTTCGCCGACACAATTTTCAAACCTCTAATATTTTATTTTATATTTAGGAAATTTCTCGGGTGTTGCATATGGCAATTTCATCACCGGGTATTGAAATCGCGATCCGGTGTGACAAATTGGAGATACAGGCTATCAGTTAGCAGTTAATCTCCGCGCCCAGAGCGGAGCGAATCACCTAGGGGTTGGGGATGGTTCCACTAACCACACGATCACCGTAATATAGCAATAACCTCCAAACTCCTCTGTGGCCAATCTGAATCTAAATTATGTCATCTGGTGGAAGTGAGAATTCTCTTTTCAGGTCGGATTAGAGTTAAATAGTAATCCAGTGAACAAAACCGTGGCCATTCCATTTCGATAAGTAAGTAAAATGTCGTTTGTCTACACTTTTAGGGGATGTTAATCTTTTTTTGAGGAAAAATAATGTTAATATTAACATTTCAAGTAAGTATTAATCTCTTTGTTGAACAAAACAGTAACAGTACATTAGGAATTCTTCATTTCACTTATTTTCTTCATTTTTTGTGAGAATGTTAAATGATTTATAAGAATTGAATTCTAAATTCTGAACAAAGCATTTGTCTGTACAACAACTAATTGTTAAATTTCTTTGGAAGAGAGAATTCATTTTATTAATATTCCCAGAACACGAAACTTCCGATTTCAGAAAACTTATAGGATTCAGAATGCTAAAGGATTAAATTTAATTGGTCATTGGATTGAATTCTTTGAAACTCATTTTACTCAATCTGAGAGAAAAATAATATAGAGAAAACCGTTAAAATCAATGGATTATTTTTTTTAAATACTGAAATACCCATTTTCTCATTTCGAGATGTTTTACGTTGAGAATCCAGTTACATGTTGGAGAAATTCCAATTAGAAAAAGGCGTAAGTATTGTGTTTCCCAAAAGTAATTAGCAAATGAAAATTTCCTGTACAAAAAAATATCAACCTTAATTGAATTATTTTTAATTGGTATCAATTAACAACCTTTAGCTAAACTCTTCTATATATATATTTATATATATGTGCCCTTGGTATCGTTTACATTTCTCTGACGTTTACAAACGCCCCAGAGGTTTATTTCAGAAAACATCCTGATCAGTAATACAAAAGTTCAACGTTATTTTATACCATCTGAATCATTGTCCATAATATTAAAAAATATGCAAATTTTGTGAATTTATGATTTAGTTTTTTGAAAATCCCAAAGCATTATCTGTAAAATATTTTTAGTGCGTTAATGAAACAAACGAACCTTTGAAAACGTACGCTTCACTGAATTTATATGCGGCATTTTGTTCCAAAAGCTCCAGCAAATGTCTCCTGAATAAGGGATTGTATAGGCTTCCCAGGGAGAGAACGTATCCCCGTCATCGTGTCGTAACCATTTTCATATTTTGCTTCATATTATTATGGTGTAATTAACAGGACCTTTTCATTGGGATATTATAATAATATTTATTTGTCAATAAGTTATTTTACATATTTTTTTTTAGATAATATTTAATTTTAACATTTGACTAAAAGGTTACTGACCTGCTGTACATTCTGGAGCCCGGGGTGCAGCTGGTTTTCAGCAGTGCCTCTAGAAATCAGATGAAGCTACCTATCTTACATAAAATACATATTGTATTATATTAAAGGTGTATAATTAATAAGTACCGATTTAATGGATGAATAAAATACATAAATTAATATATAGAATTGAAATAAAAACCCGAGTTAATTCAAGAATTATATTTATTTTGAACAGATTTTTTTTCGGGTTTTTTTTTTGTGTCGGGGTATTGTTTTCCTCGGTGGTCTTCATTATTTTTGTTGTCATTGACACTGTAAATCATTTTCGAATAATGTAATAATTGTTTGATACATTTTTTTTAAATTATCGAGGATTTTCACGGAAATAAACACTCATATTTATTTTTATTTGGAACGTTGAGTCGTGTTGCAATTCTTTTTTATTGTTCATAATTTTGAATTGGATGGTCACATTACGTCATTGTATTACAAAAAAACGTGGTTGCTACCTACAGACTTGGGATACCTGTCAATACATCTGCGGTGGACTTTTTTCACGCCCCTTTAACCGACCGCCGCCACAAAGGCGTTGCGATTTTATGGCGGAATACAATGAAAATCGTTCTGGTTGATTACGGAAAACCCCGGATCGCGGCTATAGAAATAGAGTTAGCAAATGTAACTTTACTTATAGTTTATACTCCAACCAATTCAGCTGAAATTTTCCTAAATTCTCAGACTGTTTGGGAAAAAATAAACGCCATTATTGAATAATAAAATAGCTCCAACTCAATAATTATAGGAGATTTTAATGGAGATCCGAGATCTCTTTTTGGACGTGAACCTGCACACTTCTGTACAGAGAATAACTACTCTTAAACTGACATTGTGGATTTAAGCTCTGATTCATTCACATACGTAAGTGATGCCCACGGAAGCACCAGATGGCGTGATCACCGCGTTATGATACAGGGGTTGAGTAATGAAGTAAGGGGTATCTACGTCACAACCGATGAGATGTAATAATAATAATAATAATAATAAATTGATGATTTGTATACCGCCGTTTTTTCAAAATCACCTCAATGGCGCTTGAGTAGTAGATCGTCAGATCATATCCCACTGACTGTCGAAATAGATCTGGATCTAATCGCCATTATATCCAATAGACAAGGACGATCAAGGGATTTTGGAAAATGTGTGGCAAATTCCGAAAATAATGTTAAAATTTAAAATTACCTGGAAAATAAATTGTTGTCAACAATAAAACCCCCAGGTGCCATAAGATTTCAAATTATGACAGTTACGGCCATTCTTTCCAACCCTACTGAGCAACTGTTGAGCCGAAATTTTGCTTCAACACTGTTCAAATGAACAAATTCACTCCTCCCAACGAAATTCTCGATCTAAATGACAAAAATTTATTTCCATTTTCAAATGTCAAAACATATTTTTTGTATGTTTTAAATAAACTGAAGAAATCCCAACTTGTTTTACTAATTATAAGCTACGCTTTGTCTTATTTTTTCACTCATCGAGAAACGTCAAAAGTCAAATGTACGAAACGAACGCTTTTCGGCATTATCAAGTCAAGCTATCAATTCATTTTCAACATATGTTTAACACACACTTTTCTGAAGTATTAAATGTTGTTTTATGTATTAGTTTTTAAAATAAATGATATGTATTCATAATATATACAATATTAACTCATCTCTCTTAATTTTACACTGAAAGTTTTTAATTTGATATCACTTTAGTGTCTTAAAAGTGGGCGGCTATTATTTTATCTCGCATAAAATTGGGCGGACACTAATTTATAGGATGAAAAATGCTTGGCAACAGGCAAATAGAGCGAATACTTAACAAAATACTTGGCTGACCGGTGACTCGGAATGATCATTTAAAAAGTTGGGAAGAACGGCCGTTAGGTGTGTAGAATTAGATTCTCTCTACGGCACTATTGTTAAAACACTGAGAAACTCAACCATACCAAGCATTTAAAATAAAAGACCCCAAAAAATTATAAAATTCCTTGTGGATGAAATGATTAAGTCAAAGGATGCATTTCATTGCTGGTTTCAAGCGGAAAAGCCTACGGCAGACCGAACTGCAAATGAAAGGAAAAGAGCAAGAAATTCTTCAAAATTTTTCTCGAAAATGCCAATACTCTGAAAATATAGCACGAATGGATAACATAACCACACCTATGCATAACAAAGAATTTAGAAAGTTCAGGTAAAAAACTGTGCTAAAATCCAAGAGCAAGTTCCACTATGCGTCAATAACATCGCGGGGGATGAAAATATAGCCAACGAATTTAGAGACTTTTTCTCATTAAGTGAAATCAAGGAGATACCACGAAACCATCTAAAATGACATGCCCACCTGCGGCCAGTGATGACCTGGTGGTCATGAATGTGACTCCTGAAATGGTTGTATGCGCGATTAAGCAAACCGCTATAGTCCAGGGTACAATGCCATAGGTTATGAGCATATAAGGTATGCAGGAGATCGACTCTATACTATTCTAGCTACCCTATTATACTCCAGCCTCTCAAGACATACATATATGCCGATGGACATGAGTAAAACTGTCATCATACTAATTTTGAAATCCAATTAACCGGATGCATCGATATAGGGAAATTACCGACCAATCTCCTTGACGACAATGATGTCAAGACTAATTGAAAAAAATCCTATGTACTACCCTGGATAATCAATTCAGCTTCAAGAGCGCTTTATCAACTGATATGGCCATTTATGGAATCAAACAAACAATATCCTACTACAAAAAAAGAAAAACAACCGTTTATGGTTGTTTTCTTTATCCTTACCTAAGACTTTCGATCGTACGTCGCACCACTTATTATCTAAAAAAACTCATAAAGCGTGATGTCCCAGCAGCAGCAGTCAATATGCTGGCTACTTGGTATGGGCAACAGAAAAATCGAATCCAATGGGTAGAGCTTCTTTTTAACCCCTATTCCTCAAAAGTGGAGTCAGGCAAGGGGGTAGTATGTCTCCCACTATACGAGGTGTGTTCAAAAGAAAAGGTGAATTTCTATTTTTTTTCGAAAAGTATTTATTTATTCATCAATATCCATTTTCTCCCCATCAAAGTAATCCCCCTCAGATATAATGCACTTATGCCAGCGCTTCTTCCAATCCTCGAAGCACTTCTGGAATGCGCTTTTCGGTATGGCCATCAGCTCGTTCTCCGATTCTGACTTTATCTCATCAATTGTGGCAAAACGCTTTCCTTCCATTGTTCTCCTCAGTTTCAGGAATAGGAAAAAGTCGCAAGGAGCCAAATCTGGTAAATACGGTGGTTGAGGCATAATAACGGTGTTGTTTTTGGCCAAATAATTACGAACAAGCATTGATGTGTGAGCTGGTGCATTATCGTGATGTAAAATCCATGATTTGTTTTTCTACAATTCCGATCGTTTGAGCCGTATTGCTTCACGAAAACGGTGCATAACTTCCTTGGAGTATTCCTTATTAACCGTATAACCTGTTGACAAGAACTCATGATGCACCACGCCATTGTAATCGAATAAAACAGTGAGCAAAACCTTCACATTTGATCGAACTTGGCGTGCTTCTTTCGGTTTTGGCTCTTCTGGCCGCTTCCATTGGGATGATTGGGCCTTGGTTTCGACGTCATAACCATATACCCATGTTTCATCACCAGTTGTGACCCTTTTGAGCAAATCTGGATCGTCGTTGACGTCATTTAACAACTCCTGAGCGATAATAATGCGATGTTGATTTTGCTCAAAATTTAGCAATTTCGGAAAAAACTTCGCTGCCACACGTTTCATGCCCAAAACATCCGCGAAAATTGCATGAGACGACTAGTGCAAATATGCAAAGAGTACGTAAACTCACATAACTTGCTGTACAACCCCAAAAAATTGCTATCGTTGTGTTCAAACACAACAAGGAGCTACTAAATATCCCACTAATCTGGCTATAAGGAATTATACTGCTTGTGATCTCATAGGTTAAATACCTGGTATCCTTAAAGACATGAACGATAAGAAACGACAATGAAGAGTCATTAATATACGCGTCAGAATGCTCTTAAGGCGATCCACCACTGTAGCGACGATGTTAGGAGACTACGTTTTAAGATACTCGTATATACACAACTGAGCAGTGGACACAATACTCACCAGCGCTGCAATAAAGCACACAGTCAATTTTTGCAGCTAACAAGGTTCGGCAGTGCTTCTATGATACTCACTCAAGGGGGAGTCCATTCATTCCCCGCCTTACTTCGTCATCGATTAGCCAGCTTCTGAGACAGGTCATGAAAGTCAACCAATGCTATTTTCGTGGCTGCATACGATTGGCTCAGCTCTCCACTCAATACGCGATGGATGCAGATGATGCGGCTACTACCCTGAAAGACGACCCATTAATAGAATTAAATTGAATTAATTTCATGTTTTTATTAACTACTATGTTTATAATTTTCTTTTTATTTTTATTTTTTTTTATATTCTAATTTACCTTTTTTATTAAAATCTATCAATTTGAAGGTTATAAATAAATTGCATAGATTTCATGTAATATAGCAGATTGGGTTTGCACTATCTATCCAGTTCTGCTGAATTATCAACTTAAATATCTCAAATAAGTAATAAATTATCAGCATTTCGGCAAATTATTAGGCGATTACCATCGAAAAAACTACGATTTACTTTATTTAACCATGGTCTACCGAAAACGGTGGACCAATTTTACCACTCCCCCTTTCTCATTGAAAATACCCCAAAACATTCATAACAAGCTGTAATGTTTGAATTTTCAATCATTCATTTGTTAAATAATTAATTTTTTCTAAAGTGCAATGATATTTAGAATTCAGTGTCAAAGTTTATTGAACGATCCCGGGCAGGAACTAAGTACATAGTAATGCTTATAACGATGTTATCATATTATTTTTACGGTAAAATTATTAATGAATATGTGTGTAATTAATATAAATTATCTAACCCATCGTGTGGGAATTTTATAACCATTGTGAGAGTTTAATACATTAAAGTTTTTTTGTTTATTTTTACAACCAGCAATACTATAAAAGTTCTACGATTCAAAAGAAACATACTTTCGTAAAATTTCAATGGGCATTAAAGACATTCGACATTCTAATATCTTCCCTCTTTTTCGTTTTCTTATAAGACGTATGAGAAGGAAGATTTTTATGAAAGTTTATATAAAGATCGTCGATGATGTAGATACGAGCTATCACTGGGACCCCTATATTATTATAGGGGATTCCCTATATTATTGTAGGGGATTTACGGGTTTGCATTTACACGCAACGTGCATTTAAATAGGAACCAGTGGAAACTCTAGTAGTTCGTCGTCAAGTACTACAGCCCCTCGCTCCTGTTCCCAAATGTATATTCTCTATTCTATGGTACGACTATCCACCTTAGCCTTTGCCACTGAGCAGATAATCTCTAGAAGTGTGATCTATACAGATTTTAAAATAAACTGCTGTTCAGAGCCAGTGGTACTGTAGCATCCCCAGAGGGGTATGTTGCGAGGTTAAAGGGAGCAAGGATTGGTAGGAAATGGGAAAAGATGATTGGAAAGTACCTGGCTATCATATCTGCTACCCAAACTCGGCTAAAGTCGTTTCAAGCAACGTTTCGATTCTGAATTGTAGTCTTTTATAAGGAGGCTACTGAAAGAATCTACCACTCTGAAACTAGTGGCAAATATGTTAAACATTTTAATAAGATCTTTCGACACCTAAGCCCCAGATATGCCATTGAATTTGATCATCTATTCAAGGAAGATTTTCGGTAATTAAAATACTTTGATTGATTTTAAGATGAAATAATAAAGGAATTCTGCTACGAATTAGTAGTTTCAAAAATAGGAATATTGAGATAAGAATGACTTAACTTCAAGCACACATACACGCCCACAACATACGTTGGTTCACCTCTTCAGTGGCCGTCGCTCTTCAAAACAGATAAGTACGCCGAGTGCATTAGGTCCAGAGGCATTCAGCAGCAGTTCCGCCAGACGTTATAAAGGGGGAGGAAAGTGGGAAACAACTACTGTTAACTGCACGCCCTGGGGTGGGCCCTGAAGGTAAGTACCATTGTCGTTGATTGTCCACCCTGGAAACGCAAAGGGATCTTTCATTGAGGTTTTAAGGTTAACCTTTATCGGTCCGGAGGCATATATTAAAGGCGTGTCTCACACACCAAATACCGTACGTTATTTAAACGCATTCTAATCTATGTTAGAACTCAAAACATGTTAATATATTACTAACTCTTTGAAGTTTAAGAATAAATTAACTGTAATTAGGCAGTTCAATAATTATTTCCCGAATAAACTGCCAAAGTTGGTTTTTCTGTCGTTTGGTAATATTTTTAAAAAATCTTCAAAGTTCGTCAGTTTGTAACCATCCGTTCTACCATAAAATTATACTTATTAATTGAGTTGATTAGAGAACACAGATTTAACAAATATTCTACGTTTACGTGCGAACTTGAATTACCATTGTGATCAAATACCAAGAAAACAAATTAATTTAGCAAAATCTAGCAGGTGCCCAGCTTTTATTTTACACTGTCTATTGTAAATATATATTCTTAAAAACATACTTCAATTTTAGCCGAATTAAGAACTGACTTACAGATTCTAACCGTTTGAGTGCTGTGCTTATTTTGCAATTATGTTTATAAATTGCTACAGATATTCCGTGTTTTTAAATTTAAACAAAAAAGTATGGTATTCAATGAAAAACTTAGACAAATATCAACCAAGTTTTTCTTTTTAAATTATGCATGTAAGAAATAAAATCTTACGAGTATTATAGTTCTAATAAAAAAAAACTACACATTTACAACTACAAAAATATTAAAAAAATACAAAATTATAAGATTATTTCAATTCAAAATTGTGTTTTCACGTGGTCCATGTAGTTCGTTTTTACAGCGAGCGCATATGAGATTGGATCGCCTTATCTCATTTGCTTTGCTGCACACATTAATTTATGGGAACACAGGTCTCGTCGTCCGTAGTGCCACTGTCATTGGATATACTGCGATCATCCGCAATTGAACTAACTTCCGACATGGTGAAAAATATAGATTCACTTTAGGATGTATTTATTTTGCAGGATAAATAATAAATACAGTTATCAAGATGCGCACCAACCGCAATATACCACGATCAAATTGAATATGTGCTCTCCCGAGAATGACAAAAAGCAGACTGAAAATTTTAGCGCTATAGCGCTGCATCGCAATTTACGTAACTAAAGCTTACAGTGCGATGGCAATGGTCCGCATTCTAACGGTTAATCAAGAAATATTTAAAATCTAAGTGTATCATTCCACATCGCACGAATATTGTTATGGTCACCCTATTACTCGTACATTAAAATCTAACTGGAAAGGCAACTGTTAACTGGCACAGGGTGAACAAAAATCATGCATACTTTAAGAGAGAAAAGTGTTCTTTTCGTCATTAGAAAACACATCCCGATTGGTGTGTTTGATTTGTTTTATTACTTTTTTGTGTGTAAAATATTTTTTTAATGACGTTAAATGACGAAAATATTTTTTTCACTATTTTGATTTTTCCTTCGATCTACATACTTGATCGCGTAAATTCTAACGTGACCGATAAAGGTTAAGGGGTCTTAAAAATTGCGTATCACTATTAAGGTGATATCCACGTTTATAATTGTCTGACTCATCGGAACTTTTGCCGCATACCGAGATTTTAATATGGGATAAAAATTACGAAGGGACCGGTCAGTGGCTGAGTTGGTATCGAGTCTGGGTCTTACCCAGGCGTCGTGAGTTCAATTCCTCGGCTGGCTAAGTCCTCCATCGCGACACAAGCAACAACTTTCGCTTACTGTGATGGTAGTAGGAGATTTTTAAATATTGTCAAGTTATTTGTAACCAGGGGCGCTATTCCCGTTATTTTTAAGGAAGATTCCTTACGTTTTTCCTTAGGCTTGAAGACTTTTTGATTAACTGCGGAATTCCGGTGAGACATAGTAAAAAGATCCTAAATAGATTGTCAAGAGATTATTTGAAAACACAAATTGATGAAATATCTTCAAGTGACATAATATTTTGAACTAGAACTTTTAAAAACAATTATATTACATGATAATTCATTTTTATTTTATTTTTAAATATCATAAATAAGCCTTTTAACGAGGAATCATGTTTTGTAAAAAGGTACCTACCTCATTAGATAGTAATGACCTTTTTTGTCTCTAGTTCTAAAAGTGACATTTGAATTTGTGCCGACCGAAGAATGAAGATTGACGTAAATTGTCAAAGATGTCAACATCCATATAATGTTTAATAATGTTAACTAGCTAACTAAGGTAAAGTAAATAATAACGTAATTGGTAACATACTTAACATTGAGTTTTTCTCTTGTTAAAATATCTCAAATATTGACATTTTTGAGGAATGTCGTTCCCTGAATTCAGATGACAGCTGTCATCCGAGAGAACCGGAACCGCAGTTAAGTAAGAAGGCTTTAACCCTAAGGAAAAAGTTAGGGATCTTCCTTAAAAAGAACGGGATTAGCACCCCAGGAAATGTTTCTTTATTTAAAAAAAAAAAAAAAAATATATATATATATATATATGATCACATTATTTTCAGCAGCTTGATTGCTTGAGTGTGAGAAATAATTGATTTTTCACACAGGATGCGATTTTCAAAATATCTAATCGACAGCTGCTACCATAGGTCATACTTTAAAAAAATGTATCTAAAAAAGACAAAGAACTAATTTGTTCGGTACCTACTTATGTGCTGATGTGAATTTTATAATTTCTCTATACTTCTTCACATCATCTCTCCACACGCTTTATTCCTCTTTTTTATTACTATTCACACCTATACTCATTATTTAAGAAGAATTCTTAACCCAAATAAAATCACTAAGATATTGCATGGACATACGTAATAATATTTTTAATGAACATACTAAATCATTAAAATGTACTGCGTAAATAAATAAACGTAACGTACGCCGTATTTTTGTGGTTTTGTCCGTAAATATTTTTTTACTTGGAGTTGGACGTCAAACAAATGAATGTGTGATTTTGAAAACTTTTAACTCTGTTATTAGAATATAAATATAAAAAAAACTTATTTTCTTACTGTATTTCTGAAGCGCATGCTGACGTATTCAAAATCGGATAACGCTATGACGGCTATACAGTGCATATAATAATATAGATAATTCAGTTTCATAAAACTAAAAGCTTGCTCTGTACCCATTATAATTAATTAACGGTAGTGTTTTTTGTAATATTTTACCCTAAAGGTGTTGTTTTACAGAAACTAAGTCATTCAAATTAAATATTCAGTATTATAACGATTACCAAACATTCAAAGAAATTAATAAAATAAGTTTAATTCGGACAATGTATATAGAACTAATAAATACTATTTATTACCTTAGGGTACCCGGGGATCATGCTTAAGAGGAACGGCTGTGCTGCCTATTTCATACATAACTTAATTTTGATTTTATTATCTAGTACGCATGAGAAGTATTTTAATTATTTTTGATTTAAATTATGAGGTATATGCATGAAAAAATATCAATTTTCATAATTTTAGAGGCAACTTAGAAAATTATTTGCGAGTTTGTTGTATTTTTTTTAATAATCATATTTGGTATGTGAATATGATTACGTAAAAAATTAAAAAAAAAACATTTAAAAAAAACCCTTTTTCGGGTCGATATTTTAAATTGTGTACCGCAAATTTGTTTTCCAACGTCAATTGTTGGTTTTTAATTTAATTTAAAGTTCACCATAATGCTTATTTTTTATTTTTTTTTATTTTATATTTTCAAAGCAGATAGGGTAAAAAAAATTAGATCACCGTTAGCCCCCACATAATTGTGAAAGGTGCCCTAAAATCACGAAAAATCAATTTCTTTAATGACCTAAATTTCATAATGTAAAACAAAAATAATATAAATTTCTTCTAATCCGTATTAGATATTTACTACACTTTTTTATAAAAAAAGATCATTAGGTTTAGGTGAGTATTTTGACCTAAAATCCAAAATTAAGTTTTGTATGAAATTGGCCGCGCAGCCGTTCTTCTTAACCCCGGAAGACGCTTTTAGTTCGTCAGTTAAGCTACGTTCCAACCTCATCTCTTCCATAATCTATTTCATAGAATCTATCAAGTAGGTCAGTGAGAACACGCTAATCTACCCAATAGAATGCTCGATAGAATAGAAGCCCGATGCTGAATCGACTCTTAATTTCGTTCTATTTTATTTGAAATAGACCATAGAATAGAACCGCGTGAATGCACAATGCACACTACAGTAATTTGTATAGTTATGTCCAATATTCGAAAATTCACCGCGTCACTTTGAGCTCCGCACATACAAATGAATTGAAATAAAAAAGAAATAGAGCAAAACGCGTTACAATTTCCGTCTTATAAAGCTTCGTTCTATAAGATAGATCATAGAATAGTTAAGATCTTGCTTTGAGATATCTGTAACGCTAGCGCATCGCACGACATATTGCGCAAGCGAACTGTCACGAATGGACGTATTTCGACAGATTTTATTTTCGATAAGTAAGATGCACTATTTTTAGTGATATCTAATATTTTAGGTACGTGATTTCCCATACAACCTCTTAGGTTGTTTTAATAAGTCAACGTCCCTTATATTATGAATCATTTACTCATTTGTAAAATGATTTTTTAAAATTAAAAAACCTTTGTAACTTTTTTCCACTTATTTATTTTCGACCCGACCGGTTTCACCCTATCACGGGCATCCTCAGACTGGTACAATGAATACTAAATCTATGGTATATATAGCATGGATGTCGGGAGTGAGTTCCCTGCGTTTCTAATATTGTTTTCATTGTTTGAAATTTATTTTATTGCTGACGGTACTGTTTATTATCTATTTAAAAACTACTTTCGGGTTGGTTTATTACCCTCTGTAAGACGGATTCCATTGTGTTTTTCCCAGTTACATTTTATCCTGGTATTTTGAATGTGCTTCCTATTCAGATTTAGTAAATAAACACAATGTAATCCGTCATCCAGAGGGTAATAAACCAACTCGAAAGTAGTTTTTGAAACACAATAAACAGTACCGTCAGCAATAAAATAAATTTCAAACAATAAAAAACAATATTAGAAAAGCGGGAAACTCACTCCCGACATCCATGCCATATATACCATACATTTAGTATTCATTGTACCAGTCTGAGGATACCCGTGATAGGGTGAAACCGGTCCGGACGAAAAATAAATAAGTGGAAAAAAGTTACAAAGGTTTTTTTAATAAAAAAATATCTTTTTAATATGGAATTCCACCATGAATTGACAGTTTCAAAATTAGAAATAATTACTCATTTGTGTTTAAGATTAGCGCGACCGTCGTAATAGATTCACACGGAAGGAAAACAAATAATGAATAATGGATTGGTGCATATATAGCTATGTAGCATAACTTTAAAAAAATGGCAGGTACATATCGAAACATGCACACTACTTCAGAATGAATGTGTAAGGAATGAAGGAATTTCACAAATGCATAAACAACTTTTTCTATTTCCATCCGACGTCCTTACCCCACTGTTGTGGAAAAAATGGCCCGAACCACGCGTCATGTTTTTAGTAATTTTATTTACGTTTCACTCTACATTCATATACTTTGTTTACCTACATAACATGGCAAGGGAAATATTTGGCTTAATATTTTTTTTTGGTTTAAGTATTAATCTATGTGTATGACTTGTATAGCGCCGTTTTGGTGATAAATCACCTTGTAAGTACTGCCAAACCCCTAACATGTGCATCTGCCCTCCAGTTATCCTATTAAATTCTCGTTGATAAAAAAATTATTATAAAACTGTAATATTATGTTTTTTATGCTAGAAAAAAATGTGCACAGAATGATTGATTTTTATTCGAATTTTAATGGCGTTTAACATAATAGAGCAGAAGCGAACTATTGTTTATTAGATTCGTCTTGAAAAGTAGTAAACAAAGTGGACATATTATATAAATAAACATTATTTAACCTTTTTTTATTTAATATAAATACATATAGAATATTAATAGTACAGATATAATAGCTAATTACAAAAAAGTATAAATTTATTTTACAAAAAATGCCCAACTCAATAGAGAAAGATTTCTCGTATTTGAGTTGCGGAATACCGCCAGCTAGCGACAGTAGTGAATAAATAATAGTAATAGAAATAAAAGTACATCAAGAACATTTCAACTTCATCTAATCAAAACGTTGAGGAAAATTTTAAAAACATTACATCTTCCAAGTTCCCTGGTTTTTCACTTATTTATACAGATGGTTCTAAGTCTGATAACAAAGATTGTGGAGCTGCGGTTCATATTCCCGAATTCAATTTAGATCTGTCTTATAAATTACCTAAAGAAATTTCTATTTTTACTGCAGAATGCTTTGCAATTGGACAATCTTTAATTCAAATCCAGCGCCTCAATATCCGTCGAGCCTTACTGTGCACTGACTCTCTAAGCGCAGTATTGAAAATTTCCTCAAATATCAACTATTATCCCGAAGACTATATTATTTGTAATATAAAAAACACCTTCAAATCATTAAATGATTCAAATTTCGAGACAATATTGGTTTGGGTCCCTGGGAATTTAGGAATTGAGGGTAACGAGAAAGCCGATTCTCTCGCTAAGCTTGGAACAATTTCCGGCTCTTATCCCTTAGATTTTAGAATTCTTATCTCTGACGTCATCCCCACTCTTAAATCCAACATGATTCACTCCTGGGAAGAAAATTGGGCTAATTCGAAAACCCGAACTGGTGCTTTTTACGCTGGAATACAAAACCACATACCATGTAAACCTTGGTTCCACGGCAAGAAAAAATCCAAAAGATTTATTTCCTGTATCTTAAGAATGAGAATTGGTCACTGTTCTATAGCATCACATTTGTTTAAAATCCATGTCGTAGATAGTCCACTCTGCCAGTGCGGCGTGGAAAATGAGACCCTTGACCATGTATTCATTAATTGTAAAAATCGTTCGTCCTTCAAAGGCATTTATCTTTTACTTCTTAAAATCACCCACCAATCTCCCCTTAATATCCCATATTTACTGTCTCTCAACAATTCTCGCATTTTCTCAGTTCTATATAAGTTAATAGACTTGAATGACTTCAATATTTGAGATCTCCTATTCCCTTATAGACTTTACATAAAAATAAAAAAAATTGCCTAATTTTAATGGCACATAGCACTCTCCTTAGGGTGAATTGCCTTATACAAAAAAAAAAGTACATCAAGAATGTAATATACATAATGTTTGTGAAAGACTAAAAGACATAAGAGTGAGACATAAGAGTCCCAACTGCTCCCAAGTGGAGGAGTCAGTGGAATTATGGGATCCCCGATTGGATTATGTCATGAGGCTAATAGGAGTGGTAAGAAAATTCGTTGGTTTTGAGGATAATTTAAAAACGCCTGGCCATTCAGATCTGCTCACTAAATACGAATAAAAGAATTTAAAGTAACGTTTTGCTTCCGAATGGTCATATTTTACCAGGGCGACACTGAAAGTAATTTTTCAGCAGGACTGGATGGATAGTGCAAACCGAATCTGATATATACATGATATTATTATTACCAACGAAGTGAAGCATGAATATTATAAAAAAAGTGGTGAAAAAATAAGAATATAAACATTTGAAAATATATAAAAAGAAAAAAAAACTAACTACTTCTCTAGTTAATTCCAGTTAATGCTTTGCGCCATTTTGAGGAGTTGTGAAACATCGTAAAAATAGGTGCACAATAAAACTGCCTCTTTAAAAACTAAACGACTCTTTTTACTAGGCTCGGTGGTTTACAGGTATTTGCGCATTTTCCCCGAACCAAGATAAAATTTAATACATGTGAAGTTGTTGAAGACAGTCAGCGGAGCGATGGAATTCAGCAAGTAGTTTTGAAAAGCTTTTCAAAGTTTCTAACATGTTTTCCAGTAAATTAATAATGCATTTTACTGGGTTAAAACTTCATATCTCTCGCTCTTCCATCAAGTTGCTTTGTATGGATGAAGCTAGGAAATTTGAGTGACTGCTTGGCTGGCTCCTTAACCGACGTACTATCATGCCTGCATACGATATTAATGTTACAGTCATAATTAAATTGACACATTTCCACCATAGATTTATGGTGTATGGTTCGCAGTAACCCGAGGCGTAACTTGCTTAATACGTTGGAAGTTGATAACCCACTGGGCCTGAGAATGGCTTTGAGATGACTCAATAATGACATTTTCGGATAGAGAAAAGTTCGCAAACTCTTCCCTTTCATTTACCTAAGTTATCTTCGGACATGGGAAGTTAGAAAAACTCAGTTCGAAGTCCACACGAAGAAGTTTAAGTTGGAAAACCGAATTGTTACACACGATAATGTTTTCGGCTACTTCCGGATCATTAGGTAGCATTTTTTAACATAATTTCAAGATTGTGGGTAAGCTTACATTTTAAAAGCATTCGATAATCCTTTATCAAGAAGATAGATATTTTTTTAATAGTTTTATTAATTAATTTTATGCATAAAAAGATTTTACATGATTTTCGACTACCAAACTAAGGACATGTCCGTATTATTATTGGCAGTCGATTAGAAGTATTTTTGCGTGAAATGCTATAAATCTGCCGTAAAACGCAGTGTTTATTCATTATAGGTGTATAAGTAGGTCGAAATAATAGTGAGCAGGATGTTGTCTCCTTAACGTCGGTACATTTCCCCATGGGTTACGTTTTTAAATAAAGTTATGCGTTTTATAGAATTAAGAAGTGCAGGTGTAACTATCTGTGTGCATTTCATGAAGTTTCTCTGCTATGGTAATTTTTGTTCGGTCCCTTTCCTTTAATAATAATTTAATAGTTTTAATTTTTCTTCAGTGTGATAGAGTTTCCTTTCATTTTTAATATTGTTTGTGAGAATACCGCACAAGAGTCCCAACTGCCAGTACTGTCAGTACCAGCCGCACTATAACATCCCTAACTGGGGTATATTGTGAGGCTGAAGAGAGTGGGGAGGGGAAGGAGATTTATTTACTTATTTACGCCTCAATTGGGATTTACATTTACATTTAACATTTTTTATAAGTACAGTACGCTTGGTATATAGTAATGCAGTAAAAAAAATCAATAAAATACATATGACTAAGAAAAGTGTGGCCTATAAACAATGGCTTGGAAAAGGTATGAATAACAAGAAGAAATTATCATTTAATGTTAATATTCAAAAGATAAATTTATTGATAAACATTAAATTCATAGAATATTTTTTCATCAAAACCTTCGTAACTAGTAAGTTGGATAAAAAAATCTAATTGACATAGTACTTAATGAAGTGAGTCCGAAATAGAGCTAGGTAATTTATTCAATTATACGGAGAAGATGAAGGTCGGGAAGCACCTGGCTATTCGAATCTAGTGACTAAAATCGGCGAAAGGTGCACATGCATCATTTTCTCGATTTTTTGTACACTGTACACCCAGAATACGTTTAGCATGTTCTCATTTACCATAACCACAATTGAAATTTTTGAATTTTTCTTATTCTGTACAATACAAAATAAGGGATATAGACTGAACCGTATAATGCCGAATATTCATCGTCAAATCTTTATTGTTTCACCGGGTACCCTTTATTATTTAGATCAAGGTCGTTCCGGTTTGATAATTCGTGCTTACTAATTTGTTCATCCCAATTTAGTTGATTCGTTATCCGACAACCTTAAACAATTTCAACGGGTTAAATTTATTGAAATTCTAAATCGGCTTTACGAATGAATTTATTACAATGTCAAAAGGCTAACTAGGGGTTACCAAAGGAGTCCAAGGATTCTCAGATGATTGACGTTTTGGTGGAAAATAGTATTATTCTTGATGAAAATCCGTATCGGGATTACCCCGTTTAACGAAAGCTCAACTGGCGTAGGATAAAGTTACGGAAAACTAAGATAAGAAAAAGAAAGCACGCTAGAGTAAATAAATAAGTCTTCTCATAAAGTCATTGTTCAGAGAGACAGAGAAGCATATACAAAAAAAAAGGTTTTTCCGAATTAATTCCGCGTTACTTGTTTTATTTTCTCCATGAGGCGGAAAATCTGTTTGTTGTTCTCAGATTTTTTTTGGAAAGGCGTGATCTTGCCTAATATAATCTGTGGGGCATTTTCATAATAAATTTCTATCCAACCTGACTATTTTCACCCTGTTACGTCATTTCCACCATAAGCTACGGGTATTAATTGTTATTGTGTTTAATTCGTGTATAACCACATTAAATTTAAACCAAATCAAATTTAATACTATAATTATTAAGTAATGCAGATTTTTTTTTATTATTTTGACGGCTGTTGTCGAAACAGCTATCACCACAATAAAAAGAAATATACAAGCCGAACTTAATAATAACAATATTATATTTGATATCGTTTAAATTTAAAGAAAAATTAAAAGTGTGTAGTGTTTGAAAAATCAGGTTTGCCGTGAAATATAACAAAAGTTCAAGATATTAAAAAAAGGTTGTCAAAATTCGGAACAAAAGCTGAGTATTAACCATGATCTCCCTTTATAAAAGAAGTCTTCGGAAAGCTTTTTCTGTTTCAATTTTTAGGTTACCATAACACTCTTCAACGTGAAATATGATTTCCATCTCGACCTTTTTTATATTATTTTTATATATTGTTACATAGCAATTCTATGAGTTACAAAACTCATCATGTTTATCTCGGGTTTACTTAACTATGATTCTTTTAAATGTCATTCTGGACAAAATAGACACGATTTTTATACTTCTGTTTTTAAAAAATGACACTAAAATGAGTGTTGAAACTCGGACTGTAACTACTAGTATTATCTAAAATACAGTTAATCGATAACTCGTAATGGCGTAATGCCTTACCGTATCTTTGTTTTGTGGACCGCAAAGTTTATGTGTTGGATTACGTACCACGTATCACCTCAGTCGACTGAGCGCGAATTCAAATGGTCCTCCATTGCCAATGGTTACGTTATATTCCCTCGTTAAATCCAATTAATCTCTTTTGAAGCCATGCACCGTGTTGAGTGGTCGCTGCAGCGGCCACAAAGGCGAAATAATATATATTCATGACGTGCTCAAGTGAATAATCTCACTTTATATCGCACTTTCAATGGTTACAATTTGAGTCATTACCCTTTGAACTGTGGACGTGTTTATTAATGGAGTCATTATGAAAACCTGCAACGTTAAATCACCAACTGTTTATTTGTAAACTAAAATTTCCTCCTTCGTTTTGAAAACGGAGGTCGCGAGTTTAACGGAAATAAATTTATTTTTCATGGGGTTCAAAGCAAAGGTACGGATAATGGAATATTTAATCTTGTATGTATCGGATGTAGTTATTTATGCTCACGGAAGGGCGAGTTTCTGGCTATGTAGCCCTCATAAGAACTCGGGTGGCAGGATTTAGGGAGAGGGTAAACAAATCCGGAAATGTCCTAATCATTTAATCCCACCAGAGTCCAGATTCCAGCAGAGAAGAAAGATGGAGAAATATATCAGCTCCATAAATCTCAAGTACAATAATTCACTAACATCTATTAAGTTCTCTTTGCATTTCGATTTATGCATATATATTATGAATGTTATTTGTACATACTTTATGGGATGTGCGGGACTGCACTGACCTCCCCACATTGCAATAAATAATTTTTGTTTAGACAGAATTTATATTTATGTTCATTTAATGATCATGTGGCATCATACTAGGCACGATGAAGCGAAATTCGTGGATTTGAAACATAGAAGTGCAGGCGCAAGAACTTCTCTTCTTCGTTTCTACGCCACTGAATGACATTTTTTCGTGACGTGACACTGCTGACTGTTAACAGAACATTTCCCGGACACCCCGCCAATCCTACCCCTGGCCTGGCGATGGTCTCGGATCGAGCCCTGATTGGTCAGGCCGTTCCATACACTCGCAGGCGAGCTCTATTTTAACTATTTTAGTACATACTTTTGTGAATGATTCCCGCGGAAACGGTGGCAGGTTTTAATAAACGATTTTTCCAAACCTGTTCGCTAGTGCTCGCGGAATCATAAGGTGTTCATATATTTATCTCTTATATGTAAAATGTATTATAATCCAGCGGCAAAGTTCCACCACACAACTTTGCTGGCAATTTTGCTGGTAAACACTTTTTAAATCTGTAAATAAAATTCTGATGGGAAGCGGGAACGGTTTAATCGACGCGCAAAGTACAGGGACTTAAGCTGATTTTTTTGATTTAGTAGGTGCAAGATTGTCTCTGCCCCCTGCGGACAATGAAATAACTCGCGGGACAAACAAGCCGCCAAGCCACCCGTCTGCGGAACGATACCTCGGGTAAATACGAGACAAAATCACAAAACTTGAAAAATCAGACAAGAAGACATACCGTCACTACAATAATATACTACCAACTCACCACCAAATTCTACAACACTTTAATTCGGGATAATCCGCTTATCAAAGGGCTGGGCAATTATAACTCGAATTAGACTACAAACATAGGATGCCCAAATATCTCATCCTGAAGTTCCATGAGGACGACCACGGCGGCAGCATCAGTAGTAAAGAAAATAATTAACATCTTCTCTTTCCCTTCTTCTTCCCTTAGGAATTTAGGACCTCATAAATGGAAGAAGATGCAGTCGATGAATGGAAAAATGTTTTTTCCAAATTCTTTCATAGAATTAGAGTAGCAGAATCCATAGAGAATGCAGCTTACAAATAAAATATTTAAGATCAGTGCAATCATAAAGATAAAACTGAGTAAATAGTTCAGAACTAAATGTTTGATTTTTCTCTTTTTATTTTGGTTCTTCTTAGGGTTTTTTATACAGTTAAGATGTTTTCCCTAAAATACATGTAATGTTATATAAATTCAGTCAAGTAAATAAAACCATCAAATAGTTTATAGTAATAAGGCCAAAAAGCCAAAGTACTAGTTAGTTAGAAAAACATGAGGGGTATTGCAATAGGCCCCAGCTACTTAGAGAATTATGAAAGAATCCGTAAAATCAAAAATATATATATATAATCTCCGTTTTCTCACCATAGGATCGACACCGCTATTTCGCCTTCGCCTGCCTGCTTGCTTCTTCACTAGATCTTCTGCCTGACTGGGACTTATCTCTTCACTCTCTGGCCTTCTCCTGCTCTAGATCCTGCCATTCCTTTCCAAGCAAAAGTCGATCGCCTTTCTCAAGCCTATCGTTTGCTGACATGGTCAAAAATGGTCCTCAGATCACGCCATGACCTCCAATCACCCGTACAGGACTTAGTGTTGGGACCCCTAAGCCTGCCATATGCATCTTTCCGAAACTGGATTCGGCTTAGGATAGCGACGAAACGAAGCAGTTCCTGAAGGACGTCTTACGACCATCTGAGCATGTAATCCGCATTACGGGTATAAGGAACATCCGTAACAAAGGCGTAGTTATCCAAACCGCTACTCGGGAAGACCAGGAAAAAATACTCAAAACCCCATGTCTAGCAAACTCGGCTACTCTGAGTGCCCGAATACCCACAAAACGACATCCACGAGTGATATTCTCTAATGGTCCTCGGGACCTTACAGATGAGTGTTTCCTCGGGAGTGCCTTAACGGGAATCCAGGACAAAGCAGACTTAGAACCCACAGTGAAAACGTGTAAGCTAAGTCATCTAGCTGGTGCTCGTACAGGATCGACATGCCGCTGGGTCTACGAGGTGCCTGCCCATCTACGTCACGTGCTGGTGAAGCAAGGAAAGGTCTTTGTTGACTGGAATGTGTGCCGCATTCGTGACTTTATTGGGCTTACAGTGTGTTCCAAGTACCAAATGAACGGACATTCCTTCAAGTTCTGCAAGGACCAGCAAAGATGTGGACATTGTGCAGGTGAAGGTCATGCCAGGACAGATTGCCCAAAAGCTGCCGCCAAGCCAGTATGTGCCACCTGTACCAGGTTTGGCAAGCCCGCTGGACATTCGACTGGAGACAAGAACACCTGCCCAGCTTATAGGGCTGCTCTTTCCAATGACTTTGCCACCATCGATTATGGTGTATAAATACATTGATGACGACGGTGATGTTATCTACACGAGGACTAATGACTTGAAACAGTGGACGGAAGAACATAAAATTGGCCATGATATAGGTAATTTTACTTGAGTTCAACTAAACATTCGATCCATATCTAAATACTGGTATGTTTTACATGATAACCTCCAAAATTGTTGGAATAATATAGATATCCTAATGCTATGTGAAACTTCAATAAAAAGGGAACATACTTGTCTTTTCGAAATTCCCGGTTACAATAGCATTAGTTACTGTCGCACATCCAAATCTGGAGGGGGAATAACCTTGTATATTCGGGATACTTTACCTTTCACCCAAAATTTACTTGAAACAAAGTTGTTCGAGAATATTTCCTGTATAATAACAACCAAATAATTCTGTGCTCAATGTACTAGCAATATCTTAGTAAACAATCATTTATCTATGAAATAATATTAAAATATTAACAAAATGTTCAAATGTTCTAATGAAAATATGCTAATATTTGGTGACATAAATATTGATTTGTTAAATTATATAGATCCTGTGATTATTCACTATGAAAATCCTCTTTCAAATAACTGTTTTACAAAATGTATAAACGATATTACAAGGGAAGCTATAGCAAATGGTAAAATGACACTAACATGTCTGGATCACATTTTTGTTCGGTATAATAGCAAACACAAAGAAACTGACATACTATACGAATGTGTTTGTGACTTCATCATTTCAGACCACTTTGCAACAGTTGTGAATATTCCGTACTATAAAACTAATAAACGACCTATAAATAAAGGGCGGAAAGTCTCAATTTTATCTCCAAAACGAATAGATTTTTCAATTAGAAATTATACCTGGAATGCTTCGCTTCAGACAAATGATTGCAATAATTTATATAGTCAAATAAAAAGCAAATTTAACGAAGTATATGAAAATAGTAAAATATTTATAGATTACTTAATTGCTTGTTAATATTAATTAAAAATCGTGTGTATTGAAAAACGTTCTAATTTAGCATATACACCGGGTAGAAATTACATCAGAACCAGTGGTAAATATTTTTCTCAATTATCGAATTAGGATATATTTTTATTATATTAAGAATTTATGTTTTAAATTGCAATGACAGTGCAATTTAAAGCTTATATTTTCATTCAAGGGTTATTGTGTATTAAAAATAAAACGAAAAATCACTACTTTTCACACATTTAGACAAAAAACTATAAACGTAATTTTAATATTTGGTGAAACCGGCTTTATTAACAATCACGACATCAATACGCCGTGGCATGATTACAATTGATTTTCTTATAGTTTCTGTCAACTCTGGGTTAGATTTTGATAATCTTTTCAATAAGATCTTACTTTCCAGAATTGACAACTTATAAAAATTTCATCAGACTTTACTAAGAATAGAACGCACTTCTCATGTAATAATAATAAAAGTGTTCATATGTGAATTTGAAATATTTAATTAAAAAATAAATCAAACTCTTGTATAAAATTGTGTTATCCTAATGTAATTGCCACCTACTGTAGGTACACCAAGGCCGGTGGTTGAACTACTACTGACGTAAACAAAGTATTCCCCGAATTTTTTTCACTTACGATATCTGTTAACGTTGAGTGGAATCTTACATAAACAACAATGCAGAATTGCATTAAAAGTGTTGTTTTAAAATTTTCGAGTTATATTTTCAGGATATTTGCATCTAATGGAATTAGAATATTAGAATATAGATTATACAACGAATATGCACCAAAACTTAAATAATGCAATTTAAAAAACTTATACATATCCCTTTAGAAGTAAAAACAGAAACGAATAGATTGCAGTAAAACAAATAAAATAACGTACCTTTTGTAATAAAAAATATTATTTATTTATTATCAACACATTCGTAAGTTGAAAAGAACGTGGAAAGTAGGTACCTACTCTGTGTTTGAAAGTGGTAAGGTATACAAAAACAAAAATCAATAAAAAAATATGGTACCTTTTAATGTAAATGATTAGAATAATAACTTTAGCAGTCTGAAATATTTCGGAGCAGCTTCCACGAAATTTTATAAACTTAAATAGCCTTCTATATCAAAAATAATATAGACTGATAAATAAAACGAAATTCGCAGGACACGGTCCGGTCCGGTCCTAAATGAAAATAAAATTAAATGCTTTCTTATCTGCAAAAGACCCCTTGAATAATAATCACACAATTGACGAAGATGATATGTAAAATCCATTGCACATAGGATACTTATTTTTTTTTCGATCTTCAATACTTGATAATGCGAGAATTAATTTCGTAAACCATTATCGTAACAAAAAATAAAATAAAATAGAGTTTTAATCTGCAAAATACCTCTTGAATAATAAACACTTAATTAACGAAAACGATATTCTGAGTCCTTAAACCTTTCTTTACTTTGTTTTCAACACAGTCCCTTTATAATACACAAACAATAAAAACGGGTGATTTAATCGATCACATGTCGAGCGTTCTAATGTTATGAGTTATGGTTGATATTCTGTAGCCGTTCTGGGAACTGCTTGATAAGCAACGTTCTCAAATGTAGGAGTTGCGTAAAGCGGTTCAATGAAACTAAATATATACTGTAAAATATACGTTCATCGACGGCAGCGCCATCTGGAGACTCACAGCGAACTAAAATCGCATATTCGGTTTCATGTGGGTACCACAACTGCGTCTGGCTTACTTTCGTGTTTAGACTATATGGCGGTACGGAAGTGGAGAAAACTAAAAAATACATCATTTTAATCGTGCGTCCATATACCAGATACAAAATGACTACCGAGCGCAGGGTTGAATGAGCGTTGTCTATTAGAAGACGCAGTAATGATAGCGGGATATATATATCACCGAATCAGCATGGATTTATGAGAGGTCGGTCTACAATATCTAACCTGGCCCTTTTTCACTAACTTCTTAAATAGCAAGATGGACGACAGGGAGCAGGTTGTTACTATGTTTGCAGACTTCTCCTTTTCAGGCATTTGACCACGTAATTCACTCGATTCTTTTAAAAAAGCTTGTCCTACATGGCATACATGGCGACCTGTTTAGATGGATTACGTCCTACATATTGTAACGTCTACATGTAATCAGGTAATCTTAATCAACGGTGTCTTCTCAAAATCTATGGAGGTAATATCGGGTGTTCTCCAAGGATCCCACCTCGGTCCGCTTATGTTCACCATACATATAAACAACATTGGATCATATTTTCAACATTCCAAATATGCACTGTATGCTGACGACATGTAAATATTTAAAGTTGTTTATTATCATATATCGATTAAGTGTACATTGATTGTATAAAATGCATTTACATTTTTTTATTAAATATCTCACCTACAAATTCAACAATACTGTCAATGTACTTTCCAATCTTTGCAATAAAAGCGAACAGTAGCTTATTTAACATTTCTATATAGAATTCAAAATAATTATATCGACTGCACCGAGCTTCTGTCCCTAATTAATTTCAACATACTTTTGAGATGTACCCGCCATACAGCACTATTCCAGAAGCATAGTTACATTACAGACGCAGCTTCACATTCACCAATTAACCGTGATATTAATTTATTCAATAATATTAACCTTAACAATTAAAACATTGATATGTTTTACACATTTAAAATGAGTATCTTGACAATTGTGTAAACTGCTCAATGCTCCATCACTTCTATAATAAAATTATGTAGATCACCACTTCTCACACCTACGAACATATTCACATATACACACACACTTATACACTATACATCTCACCAGATAAATACATGATATATGTATAAATCAGAAATCACAAGAAAACATATCATAGTTATCTCATTTTTATTTTTATTTCTGGAAATTGGTTTTCACTGAAACAAATGTACTGTTTTGTTTCTATAATAAAAATAATAAAAAATAAAAATGGAAAGTATATACTTAAAAAAAAAAAAATTAAAATTTAATTAGTTTTTCAAGTTAGTATTTTTATTCTTCTTTTTCTGTTCTACTTTTAATGAGTTTATATCGCTTTTAAAAAGTGTGCCGATTCATACGTGTGTTATTTTATCATGTAACCCTTTTCACCTCTGTTAATAGTGCTGTGATATTTTACCACGGTCAAAATAATGGATAGTCGACAGTTAATAAAATAATGGAAATTTAAAAAAATGCGAACGAATCTACATTTATATTTCATAAAATCGTTCACGTAATAATAGCTATTGACCATAGCGTATGGTTCATCGTACAAATTGTTAATTTATTTATGTAAAATAATTTGATAAATCTATTCCCTTCTCAATTTCTTATTATACAAACATATTTGAATAGGTGCCCACTGAAAATAAGGTACTCCAGGTACGTTACGCGCTTCTAATTTTATTAGAGTAATGATAATAAATCATTTCATAAATCTTAATATATGTGTAGATCCTCGTATAATGGAAGACCGTAGTATTAACGACAAAACAACGCCATGAAACCGCGGTAATAAGCCTAGACTTCGTTGCTTGAATTTCTGCCGATGATTATATTACCTATATTGATGAAACTTAATCTATGTCGGAACTGCCATCGCGAAAAAGAAGTGGTCATAATTAATCAAAAACAAAAGCAAGCATTTTTCATACCGAGAATGAAAATTCCGTAAGTCAAATAGGCGTTTCCGTGAATCTTTAAAAAGCTTTGAGTCTTTTCCAAGACATGGCGGAAATAAGAAAATACCTAGTGCTAAAAAAAATTACCTTTCAACAGTCTGATTATGCGTCTTGGGGTAAAAATTCCTTTGTTACATATAAATATTTCTTATGTTTACATTTCTACAAAGAAACGTAGTTTTCTTTACAAAACAACGTAAACTAATAAAGAATTTACTTCAATAAATCATAATATCTTTGTAAACGTGAGAGTGACGTTTAGAATTTAGTTTTTAAAAAACGCCTCTTAAATGTTTACACGATTTTGCGTACCTACGTGATTTTGAAAGAGTTCATGAATATTTTTTCCATATTTTTCTCACGAACATGCCGACACATTCCTATGGTATCGGTTCGAATATGGTTCTAATAAACCAAGAGGCCTCTACATACAAATGCTAAATCGCTGAATATACAACCATAAATCTATTTATATAAAAATCCATATAAGTTTGTTTGTTTGCTTGTTTGTTTGTCCTCGATATTCTATAGAATTACTGGACCGGTTTTTATTCTTCTTAGTGCCGGGAAGGATAAGAGAGTAGTTTAAATGACATCCGAATTGTAAAACTATTGATATAACGTTTTAAAATTAGTAAAAAAACATTAAACCCGCCATGTTTTATTTAGGTTAGCCTATAGATATAACACTCTGGTTAGCCACAGATTGCATATTCAAAAGAAGAAGGTTTTTTTTGCTAGAGTATTTTCAAAATGTAAAACACAAGTAGGTACCTACATAAGAACTTTATTATTTGAATATGTTTTGAAAAAATAAACGTTTGGAATGAAATAAAAAAAATTATTGTTTCTTTGTTTATAGGTAGTTACTTTCGCTGTCAAATCAATTATGGCACCCAAACGACAAGCAAGAATTTGCAACTTCATTACACTTTCTTTAAAAATAAAATAAAATCCCGAGCAATGCCGGGTACACATCTACTAGTTTTAAATAAAAATAAATCGTGGCTATGAAAATGTTTCATCCGTCACGATTACCATGTTTTAACTATTAGAAATACGAAAACCTTTTATTCTGATAATGCATCAATTAAAATTGACAACGATAATATTTCATTTCTGCTGATATTTGGCAGAGGACCATAATTAATTTCATCACAGCGGAACATCGAAAAATGGCCAAAATATTATAACCATAATTCGGTTAAATATTACTCAAAAGCGTGGAAAATATTTTCGTAAACGAAAACGCAAAAATGAACGTGTATATACATAGCACTTTAAGCTGTCGTGTGGATAGATTAGCTTGTTGACAAGTCCCGCATAAGCGAGAAAATGTTTTAAACAGAATCTCGTCCACGTTTACAATTTCTGAATTATGTATTCAGAAACTGGATCCATTCATCATCGAAGTATGAACGATAAGAAATAGGTTATTTTTACACACTTACTGGAGTGAACGATATCAATTCAACCGGGGAAATAACAATGCTTGTCAAATTTTATGATTTTTGGTTAACGAGCACGCTTGAGAGATGAGTCGAGAATTTAAATCTTAATATGTTTGTGGATTTCTGAAAAGGATTTGAAAAATGAGATATGAACGTAAAAAAAAATATATTTGTACAAAGAATGGTGATTAAGTAATACGAATAAAAGTTGATGTGAAAAGTATAACGATTTGTCAGAAATCAATATTTGTTATTTCGTTCGGTTGTCTTAATAAATATATATACACAATTGGAATAATATTTTTCATTAATTCATTAATTTCCATTTCCTCTTGCATGGTGAAAAAGCCAGAAAGAAATAATTTCCATGGCTCTAATGTCAAGACTGTTCCGTCAGTGTCAAGTTCGTGCAAATATTCGATTAGAGAACAACCTGTACCTATACCATATATATTATTTTTAAATGAATTAATTGTGAAACAACACAAATTAATTAAATAAAAATTACTTGCCCACGCCGGGATTTGAACCCGCGACCTTCGGATTCGTAGTCGAGAGCCTTACCCCTCGACCATGCAGGCCGTCTTAGACTCAAAGTAAGGTAACAGATGTATGTCAGTATTTTAACGTCTCAAATAAGGCTCAAACTTTTCAAGAATCTTTTGATATTAACCATATGTTCTGATTTACTTGTGTGGAATTATTCCGTGTTGCGTTTCCTTAGCTTTACGTTAACGTTTCAGACAGACTTGAAGCTTCTATCATTGGGGCAGATGCACCCTATGTTCCTACATCCGCTATAATGCTGTTCTGATTTCACCGCCCGGACAATCGTGTGCAGTAACACTAATTGATCATAGGTTTACATAATATAACATACATAAAACTGTTAGTTATGATCGATCTTTTCAGGAGAACGGGTTCTAGTATGGGTCTGAATTAAAAACTATCACTTACGGTGGATAGTACCTACTGTTGCATTATTACATTGATTAACATTTTTTTATTTATTTCATGAAATAAGTTGAATTTACCCATAGTTGTGAGCCCTAATATTCGAAGTTACCAATATTAGGACAATCTACTCGTATATATATAAAAATCAATGTAAGTTTGATTGTTTGTTTGTCCTCGATTTTCTCGAAAATTACTGTGCCGGTTTTGCTTAAAATAGCACAATTTGTTCTTATTAGTGCCAGGAAGGTTTAGAGAGTAGTTTGAATGAAATCCAATATGTAAAACTGTTGCTATAACGTTTTAAAATTAGTATGAAAAACATTGAACCCACCATGTTTTATTTATGTTAGCCCATAGATATAACACTCTGGTTAGCCACAGATTGGATATTCAAAAGAAGAAGTATTTTTTGAGTAGAATATTTTCAAAATGGAAAAGACGAGTAGGTACCTACTTAAGAACTTTATAATTGATATATATAAAAAAAAACGTTTGGAATGAAATAAAATATTCAAATTAATTTTTATTTATTTGGGGATGGTTAGTTTCGCTATAAAATCAATTATTGTACCCGAGCAAGGCCGGGTATACATCAGTTGGCTTATAAAAACCATTATTCGTTATATTTTCTCTCTCTTATTACAAAGCAGTCACCAATAATTAAGTTATAATCTGTGTCCGTAGTGGCGGAAATATTTCGAAAACATAACAACATAATCATAACATATATTTAATTTATTGACAGCATCGGTAGAAATAAATATCTACCGATGCTGTCAATAAATTAAATATATTATTAAAAAACGTCACTAGTCATCTTTGAAAAGAACCTTAAAATAAGCCTTCAAATAGTAAGAGTTTGGAATTAAAAGGCAAGATATTAAAAACAACACTGTTGGTGGGGCAAAAGTCGGACCAGGAATATCTTAAACAATTATCTAGTCAGATAGGTACTGAGAGTTCGGGTGAGTTAACTGCCTCAGAATAAATGCGGATAT
Source organism: Halesus radiatus (assembly GCA_022606495.2). NCBI lineage: Eukaryota > Metazoa > Arthropoda > Insecta > Trichoptera > Limnephilidae > Halesus > Halesus radiatus. Next base: position 20,157 of record JAHDVE020008068.1, on the reverse strand, counting down.
GTTCCAAATGACCTATAATAAGTTTAAACACTAACTATTCATTCGGTTTTAACTAAACTATCTTGTAAACTATATTTCCCTTTTTAATGTTTACTAATTGTAAACAACTGTTTTTTTGTAAAAAAAGTTTTTTAATCGTATAATTGTCTATTAATATTAATCATGACGCCTTTTTTCACAAAGGATGAATAAAAGATATATAAATTCAGAATAAAAACTTTTGTGTTAAAAAGGGCATACGATTCAAAATAAGAGCGGGCGAATATATCGGTAAAACCTTAGTAATATTTACGCTCGTTTTTTTTCCATACGAAGCGTGAAAAACTTTAAGAACTCTCATTTATGTCTTGAGTTGAACGCGTTTTGCGATATTTATCAAATAAATCCCGTCAGCCGAAGAATGTGACTATCAATTACGGCAGCAGAAATTCTGTAAGTAATGAGATTGTTTTAGACAGTTTGAATTATGTTGGCGGCCGATATAGGTTTACGAAAAAAAAACAACGATGTTTAAGTGAAAAGTGATTCGAGAAAACAAAATAAAGAAGTTGCGGCCGTTCTTCCCAACTTTTCGAATGGTCAATCTGAGGCATCGATTAGTCAAGTGTTTTGTTGAGCATTCGCTCTGTTTGCCTGTTTCCAAGCATTCTTTTATCCTAAATTGTCTATTGAGGTGGCCGCCTACTTTCGTAGACTATAAAATAGTGCCCGCACACATTCATATAAAATAAACCATTGACATTTCACTGACATTTGTTCACCCTGTTGTCACTTTTTGTAACTAGTCCTCTGTTGAGGGGAACATAATCCACAAAAATCGATATCCTAAATTGATCGTAAATTTAATCGAGAATTTCTTTGGAAAGAGCGTATTTGTGCATTTGCTGAGGTAGAGAAAGGCGTGGAGAATAGGCCGCCATATAATTTTGTCTTGACATTTCTTGTCTTTCCGCATTTACATTCATACATCATCTCATACGTACTATTCTGTTATGTTTTTTCTTGATATGACCCGACTAAAGTATTTGATTCACTTGACAATGTCTTCCTCGGACGTCCTCGATTTCTTATACCATTCTCATTCCCGTCGCATTCTCCCCTTTTCCATTCGTCCGCTCTATTGAGATCCAATTTCCTAAAAATATTCCAAAGGTATCAACAAAATAATTTTCAATTTAAAAAGAAAACTGAATTTGAAAATAATTATTCCACGTTGGTATGAAAATACATTTCAACTTATTATAAAGTAAATTATTATATTTTAATCACGTACAAAATTCCCGTGTTTCTTCCAAAATTGTTATTGGAAATATTTCAAATCAGAAGGAACCCTTATTATAAAGAATACAGGGTGTTAAGAGACGCACTCGACTTACCAATAAAAAAAACTGTAATTGGACAGTTAGGGTTGGGGTGGGGGGTTTGGTGCATACTCGGCTGAATAATCAATGGCGACATATGAAAGTTTCATTTGTTTGTACATATTTTTAAAAAAATTATAGAAAACAATCAAAGATGTTGCCGATTCCAAAATTTCATTTAAATTTTTACTCCAAAAATAAGGTCAGGAATCGCTGGTTAAAGTTTGTCAGGCACGTCTCTCAATACCCTGTATATATACACAGTAATCCGCTTGATAAAACTTTCCGGCATTGAAATATTGTCCACCTTGATGTTAAGTTAAGGAATGAATCCCTTGCGTCATAAATATTTTCGACTGTATTTTGTATTTTTCGTCATATGTATTATTTAAACGGATATATTGCGTCTGTTGATAGTTTCTAAATTAAACTTCGTCGTTTGGTTTGCTGGTCGTCTCGTATTTGTTGTTGATGATTCTTCCTTTACTGTGTTCATTGGTTGTAAATATTGCCATTTCAATCTCCAAGACTCAAGTGTGACTATACTAAGCACATAGCATGACTAACAGATGACTATTGCGACTTTTGATATAATCTGATTGAGTGAGGAAAAATACTAATCGCCCACGGAAATGAAGGGAAATCGACCAAAAGAAATCTATTGGCTTTGGATCGTTGAGTGGCACCAAAGATCGATAAAACTGGAAACATTTAAAGACTTAAGAAGTAGAAGTTTAGCATGTGAGTCTGCTATTCCCCCAACCGATTTTTTAAAACAGTTTTAAAGTTTTGTGGTTTTTGAAAGTGCACAGCCTAAGTTCATAATGTAATCCAACATATACTAGTACATCAAATGTTACGATTCACTGCCCAATACAGAGGGGAAAATTAGACTAACGTTGAAACCACCCTTGTAACGTAATCTATAAAAACTACGCGTTATGTAAGTCGACCAGGCCACATGTTATAAAGTGAACAAAATAAGTTTTATTCTCATTCAAAATGTGGGTTGATTTGAATAAATTGCTTCCTGAATTTGCCATCAATGAGCCTATCATTTTAATTGCACGAAGGTAAATGCTTTAAGCAGATTCAAATTTAAGACCGTCTCACCAAATATCAATACAAATCGAAAACAAACTTCAACATCGTTTGAAAGGTGAAAATATAAGTAATAAAAGCTAAATCGTGAATAAATAAGAAAACAAATATTATAAAGCTTTACAGGAATTTTCAGATTAAATTCTAAGTAGTTATATTTCTGTGCCGAGATGAACTCGCATCCAAGATCCGAGATAATTCAGATTTCTGGCCGCCTTCTGTTCAATTGGGATAGTAGTTGGATTTCGCAGAAACTTTTACTATTATGCAAAGCAAGTGAATTTAACTAGCTTTCAATTGGTTTTATTGAAGAGGTTCAATGGCTTCTGTAAAATGTCAATATGGTTTTCATTTTGTCTTTCTTAGTAGGTATCGGTTAATGAAAGCCTAGTGTGTTGATAAAGGTATTTATAAAGAAACAAATAAAATTATTTTTTTAAAGAATTTAGGGACTCCTCCCTACTCCTAATACTCCACTACTAGAATAATAATGCTCAATAGCAAAGCACACACAGTAGATAGGAAGAGCATTTCATTTTAATATAACCGTTCGGTAGTAATGGAGTAAGGAGTGTAATGTTCTCAGGAATTTCAACAATCAAGGTAAGTGGAGTGCGTTCTTGTTAATGGGATCTTTTATGAAGCATTTGTTTGAAAATCTAAATGCGAGTACCACATAATCACTGTTAAGAAGAAGGATCTGCTAATAGTATTTCTTTGCAACTAACAATATTACTAAAATGAATAGGTAATGTTTTGTTTAAATCACTGTTTAATATTTAAATATCAACATGTTTCCGAAGCGAAGCTTTCCTCATCAGGATACACAGTATGCTGAGAAATAATGACAAGAATAGACAAATAATATACATGGAAAAAATAATAATATAAGAATACACAAATTACGAAAACAAACCGAATTTAACAATAAGTAATGAAAGTAAGAAAGTAATTAATTAAAAATTGAGGGAAACTTCGCTTCCAAAACATCTCGGTATTTATTTATGAAATAGTGGTCGAAATAAAATATTTACTTTATTGAAAATGACACCACCGAGTGATTTTGCATTTATTGAAGTAACAATATTACTCTTCGGATGAACATTTTTTATTGGTAATCACTTTATCACATAGAATATGGAAATATGAAATACTCGTATATTGAATAATGTTAAAAAAAAGCCATTCCGCCTCTCTGAGAATTATGGCTTTTTACTAATTGTATTTCTAGTAAGGTAATTTCTTTAACTTCTCTAGTTTTGTTTCTCCGATGGATTTATTTTTAAATTATGGCCTCTATTTGTACGCAAGAAGCAAGCCATTTCGCTTTACAGAAAAAATGCTCCACCTTTTTTTTACGTTTTGTCAGCTTTTAATTAATTTTCAACATAATTTAATTTAAAAAATGTTTTTGTTTTCTCTTTAATTTAATAAGAAAACTGTTTCTTGCTTGATTCACAACTGTTACTGACATGACTTTCGTTTCATGATGGTCCATTAGATATTAACCGTAAGATATTCTCAAACAATAGTTTCGTGAGACTTCATATGAGTTTATGCGACCCCACCTTAAAACTAGTCCTCGTCGCATAAAATGCAAAAAGGTTTAATTTGCAGAACTTCTACAGACATTTTTTTTATGCCCTGAATTTAATGACCCTCTAAAAATTATATTCACAAGATATTTTGCTTTTTAAAAACAATGAAAACTTTTGATTTAAAAAATAAAACAATAACTTTGTTTACATCACTTTTATTTATACTTTTGTCGACCGAGTATGGCTACTACCGTAGCTTCTTTAGGGCAGTATACAACCAAACTATGAACTAAGATACACATGTGTTGTAGATTGATTGAAACAGTGGAGGGCCAAGGGTGGGAGATCAGCAGGTACCTGCTGACCGGGAGGGGTGTGTACTTTTTTTAGTGGGAAAAAGATAACTTTTCAATTACAAACTAGGATCGGTTCACAAGATTATCCTTACAAAATACGTTCCACCAACCTACAACTAAGATGACTTTTGGACAAAGAAATTTCTAATATTTATCTAGAAAAACATTTAACATCGTCGATATAGCAATAAAAACAATTAAAAGGTTAACAGACTTCAAAAGAAATATTAAAATATGGATTATAGAGGTGGAAAGGAAGAATACAATATAACAACAAATGTATGCATGCTTCTGTAAATATCTTATTATAATTCTTACCACACACATTTAAAGTCATTGACTTGACAGCATTCACGTCCTTAGAAAATTAGAAAAAAAATACCATCATTGAATGCGGGGAAAACAGATTTCAATTATAAGTACCTCATAGAAATAGTATTTTATTTATTTTTTATTAAAATACTAATAAATCATTTCAAACGTATTAAAAAATAAAATTGGGGTTGTGTAAATAATATCGTATTAGAACACAGTCTCAATAAAGCCTAACCACTGTTTGAAAATGGCTTTGAACTTCGAACAGCTGTCACAATAATAATTTAAAAAAAAACTAAAATATTCGTAGAACATAATAATAACGTTATAACTTTAATTGTATTTAAATTTAAAAAAATCAATATCTTATGTTATTTTCGAGATATAAGAGTTTTTTCTTGCTGTATTATTTTATAATTTTCCTAACATAATATTTTGTTATATTGTTTACTTATTAACTATTTTTATATGTTATATTTAAATTCACTTTATATGCATACCAAAATATATTTGACATAATTTATAATACTTACATAAAACAATGTACAATGTGACCGTAGAATGGGTTAAGGTCCGGACGGGGTCAGAATCTAGTAAGGTCACATTAATTCCAAAAAAATACAATGGAATGAAAAAGAATAAATTTAAAAAAATCCGTGAATATATACAGTTTAAAAATTATACTCAGCAATGTATTATATTACGATTATGCTCATAAGTAAAATAAAGTTGGAGAATTTCCATCACGCTAATACGGAGGTTATCGCTTCGACTTGAGGTCGAATGGATTGAGTTTGATAGTTTTTTAATATTTATGTCTTTTTCATTTAAAGATTTATTTTTGTCTCAATACACATGAAAATTCAATACACGTTTGAATCGGCACACTTTTTGAATGTTATTAAAAGAAAAATAAAACTAGCCTACAACCTAATCTAACCTAACCTTATTAAAAAAACAAAGTTCTTTCGTATTCATAATGAATTTACATCACTTTTAAATCAGTGTGCTGATTCCTACGTGTGTAAATTTATGTTTTGTATGCAAAACCTATCCAAAACACGAATTAATACATGAATTAATACAACTTAGACCTTCATTAAAACAAAAAAAAGATTGACACGCATTCCCGGGTTACGAAAAATCTAACAATAATTTGAAAAACTTCTATTACCCAGAATGGAAGATACTCTCAGTATCACCCTGGTGAAAGACCACCATTCAGAATTGAAACGTTGCTTGAAATTGCTTTCAACCGTGTTTGGTGACCAGATCTGAATAACCAGGTATTTCCCCATCTTCCTCTTCCCGTTCTCCTTCCCCTCCCCAATACCTTCAGCCTCACAACGTTCCCCAATTGGGGATAACATAGTCTCACTGGCTCCAGACGGTTGGGAGCAGTTGGGACTCTTGTGCGGCAATCATGTAAAAAAAAATATTACCGTAATTTTGAGCGGAAGGTGGTGCTTGTGGAATGATGGAGGACTTACCCAGCAGGGGAATTGAACCCACGACATCTGGGTTGTAACCCAACGCAGCCACTGACCAGTCTAATTTATGCATATATATTTCTAATTTCGGTATACGTTTTGTACTCAAATTGAAACATTCTACCGTCGCCGGGTACAAAGAATAGATTCCACTTTTTTCCCATCACATTTTTCCTTTCTCGTATTTTGGAATTTGCATTCCTGATTCTCCCCCAGATTCGTACGTAATTGAGATAAACTTATTCAAATTTCTACGAGAGAGAAGAACGTATTTTGCTGCACTTTCCCCCATTCACTTTCACTTTGTCCCGACGTCGGGCCATTATATCTCTGCAAACTGGAATGGCTTAACTGAACAATTTTCCGGAAAAAAATAAAAAATAATTAAATTTCTTTGGCGCCAGCTGAATAACATCGCCAATAAAACGTCTTGTTGCCAATGACAATCACCTTCCTTGTAATATGCGAATACCGCACAAAACTAACTGCCCCTATCCACTGGAACTATTGCATCCCCGATCAGGGTTTCTTGTAAGGCTGAAAGAAGTGTTAGAAGAAAGAGTTAAAGAGTTTAGAAAGTGACAGCTTTAGAAGTACCTAGCTTTTCAGATCTGGTCACTAATCTCGGTTATGTCATCTCAAGTCCTGGTTAAAGACCGCCATTCAAATTGAAACGTTGTTTTGAATGGGTTTAGCCGTGTTTGGTGACCAGATCTGAATATCCAGATACTTTTCAACTTTCATATTTCCCATCTCCCTTCCATCCCCGCCTACTTTAGTTTCACGACATATCGCAAATTGGGATGCCATAGTCCCACTGGCTCCGGACAGTCGGGAGCAGTTGGGCGGTATTCACATTAAAAAAACAACGTTTCGATTCCGAATGGTGGTCTTTCACCTGGGAAATACGAGAGTATCTACCACTCTGGAACTTACCGCAAATATACTATATATTTTTTAGATTAATTACATGTAAAATTTAGCGTAGACTTTACTCGTATGAAAACATCCATTATTTATTATAGCATTTCTGGAGGATGAGAAATTAGGCTAATGGAAGTTTTTGTCCTGATACGAAGTTATGTAAGTTTTGTTCAGTTAATTGTTGAATGGAATCCGAGGCGTATTGTCAGCAGCGAGGTGATTAGCTCTGACACATGACTGATGCCATTAGAGCTTGATTAATTGTGCTTGCAGATTAGATAATATTCCTAGCCAGTGGCAGCCGGCAGAAACAGAGAAGTATGATTAAAAATTAGGATAAATTACAGCCTTTAGAAATAAAGAAAGCCGTAAAATCTGACAAGTACCTTTGTGAAAAACTAGGCTTGCACAGAGACATGCTTTTTTATTGCTCCTAAAATTTATAATTCACTATCTACAGAATGAAAGAGTCCAAATATATCGTCGCTAAACACATACAAAAATGTTATAAAAAATTGGAATAAAACCAAAGATTTCAACTTTTCCTGCCTTAATTGTATATATTCCCAATTTTCTTTTCTTTTTTTTTCATTTCATTTTTCTTATTTAACTTATAACTTTTATCTAACTTACCTTCAAGATGCATGTACTAATACAAATATACTGCACTAACTGATACCAGGCATACCCACGCACTGGCCTTGCCTATGTGGGATTTTTTTTGTTTTACATACATTACACGTAGATTTATGTACATGTGTTCAGATGTTAATAATAAGATAAGCTAATATTTAAAAAAATAAAATTATTTATAACCGTTGTGCCTTGTTTGTGTAAATGTATGTATTAAAAAAAAAATTAATAAATAAATAAAAAATTCTTTTTGTAAATATTATTTTTTGTTTATGTTATTTTCCTTTTTTAATATATACATACATATGTTTTCATACATTTCCTTTGAAAACTAATTCAAGTGAAACCAAATATGCAAAAATTAACAGTCCCATAATGACTTTTGTTGATAACTCATGGGAGTGCAACTTCGTTGTTTGTTTTATTTGAAATTAAAATTAATAGTCGACGCAATTTGTCCTCTAGCATTGTAATATGCAAGCAACTTATTAGCCATAAATTTATTTTTACATATGGTATCCCTACAAACAAAAGACAATCGACCGACGTTCTGTTATCCACAGAGCTCACGATTTATTCGCTTTCCGGCTCCTCACTGAATCGGTCGTACAGTAGTACATACTAGCGACTTGCTAATCGCATTTACATTACTTCTCGCTTTTGAATTAACCTTCTGAATTTGTACGCGTCGAGAAATATATTTATCAAATGGTGATCCTTCTTTTCTTTATATCTCCGCGACAACCTTTAACGAGAGACACTTGGTAAGTATTATGACACTAATACACAACATACCGTCAAATCATATTAACTGTTAAAGCATGTATTAGATATTTTCCCCGTTAACTCAAAATTTCTCAAAAACTCTTAATCCCCCCCTCCAACGTTCTCTCTCTCTTTCTTTTTAATACGTTGTCTCATTTTTCATATGTAAGATAATCACTTTCTCACTGTTCCATTATATATAATGTGTTCATCTTATTCTATTTTATTTTAAATACTATTTCTCAGCTATAATTTTACCCTCTCCATGTATTAGAGTTTTAAAATTTTACACTGACGAAGCTTGCGCTAAGTAACACCGGTTGGAAAATATATTTTAATTAAATAGTTGTTTCAAAAGTTACCATGTAAGGTATGTAAATAATAAATAAATAATATAATGTTAAGTAATATGATGTATATTATAAGTACTAAATTGGTTAAGAATAATATGTATGTATCCAGTTAATTAATATAATATGTATATATTTAAGTTAAGATAGTGAAATAATTACGTATTTCTTTTAACTTAATAAATAATATAAAAAACGAAGTCTTTGTTTCATTTAAAAATAATCTTATTATGTTAAGTAAAGTAGTATCATTAAAAATATATATACATAAGTCTTTTTAATGTATTTGAGTACTTTACCAGAGCACGAACATGACAAAAAAATTGTTTAACAATAGAAAAAAATAACTGGTAAAATAATGTGGAGAATTTTAACCTGCAGAATTCATGGCAGAAAAACATTACTGCTGTCACTGGTCTAGTACGATAATAAAGCGGTTTGTCTTGAATAGATGTTTGTAGAAAATTAATGATGCGTTATTACGTCGTATCACAGCGCCCTTTAGGTGACTTTTCAGGAGAACGGGCCAATAAATATTATCAACATATTATTATTTCAATGTACGTGTAATTGAACATACACGTGTGTATTAATTTATAGGTATTGTACATTACTGGATTTCTTCTATATACTCGTATAAGGCTGATCGAGAAAGAAGTGAATAACTGCGTTGGAAGAAAATTGGAGCAGAACGGGAAGGACTAAGGACTGGAAGCAAATGGCGAGAGATCTCCTCCAGTGAAGATAATTTGCGGAGGATGCCGAATCCCACCTCCGAATGTAGCACCGTGATGATGAAAAAATAATACCTTTCATAATTGATTTTACGATAATACATTTTCACTTTTAGTTTTAATTGACAATCTCACATAGCAAAATCAACAATACAAACATAATTTTAAAGTAGATATTTAAACGTATCATTTTGTATCAGTTTGTTATCATAAATACGCATTTACCGTAATTCATACACACATTCACCTCACACTCCACATCAATGCTCGCCTTTTATCGAAGTGTGGTTGCTGTGGTGAGCACTGTTAAATACTTCTTTGTGGCCATAAATGTTTATTAATTTACTCGGAAAATATTTCACCAACTTGACATCACGAATTATAAATAACTAGTACTGGAATTCCTAGTAAAATTTGAGAGCGTGAACAGTGGTGGAAATGCTGCACCAGCAGACTTGTCTGTTTTTAAATGGGCACAGACACACTCATTAGCAAATTGAAATTCCAACAATACAACATTTCCTGGCACCCGGGAGGAGAATAGAAATGTATTTTATTTCGTTTCAACAGTAAACGCTAACATGATTAAAGGAAGACTTATTTCGGTAAATTATTGCGTAAAAGATTATTTGAGTGAAGCGTGGATTCAAGACTAGGTTGATCACCTTTCTTATCTTTATAATATTCCAGAGAATAAAGTTAAAATAATGTCCTCGTGATTTATTATTCTGATTTTCAAACACTGCAAAGCGTTTTGAAAAAAAGTTTTATTAAAATATGATTCTACTTTAATGTTTTGGCCAGTCGAGGGCACCCACCACTTTCCCGAACCGGATCAGACGAGTCCCTCTATCGGTTCTTACGTCAAGACCATACATTTTTATATAAAAAACGAAGCTACTTTTAAATGATTCTAAAATCCCCCGACTGTCCCTAGACGGCACAATATAGATTTATACATGCCAAAACAAGTACGTGTTCTCATCCAAAGCAGTTAGTTCCTGTTCTTGAAACTAGTGGAAAGACAATATTTATAAACAGCAACATACATTAGAAGAGGATAATAAAAGGGAGAAAAAAATTATTCACATTCTCATGACAGTGTACAATACAAGAACATAATACACAGGTTCTGGCAAGCGACAGGCAGTCCCAATGAGAGACAGCAAGCAGTGGGATCGAAACCTTCACACCATCCCCGATGGCCCAGTGGCCAGACGTGACGCTTGTGAAGACGGTAATATTTTGGCCAGGTACATCCCAACCTTGTCCTTCGCCTCCTAGCATCTTCCAGTCCATAAAAGTACTCCGGGATGCCTTAGTTCCACTGACTTTGGGCGTTGAGACTCAAATGCGGATATCACACCATCAAATTTTACGTTGTTTGTCGAGCGGTGTTTCAGAATGGAAATATGAATTTCTGGTCATAAAGACAGCGTTTGTAATAATTTTTAGGTTATCATTTGTTGTGAATTCTATGATTCAAACCATCCACGAAAGACAATCTATGATCCATCAACCCAGCAGCGTTACTGCTTTATATCCAATATGTGTAGGTCATGTACATATGCTGAGTGTGGAAGAACAGTTCTATATAAAGAGTTTCAGGTATGTAATGGTTCCATACCTGAAGCTAAAAAAATACATATTTAAAATATAAAACAAACTCGATAAATAAAAATCTCCATACTAATCCAAAAACAGAATACACACGTGACGTCAGATGTTCCAAATACTATGGTGCCAGTATAACAAGGTGTTTTGGCGAGATGGTTATTTATTCATTTTTAAATAACGATTTATAAATTCTTCATATAATTATTTATAATAAAATGTATATGTTCAGAATCGGTGTTTGCTGATCTATATGAATATATGTTTTTTAAAGTCATAATATTTTTCAACGGATTTCCTTATAGTATGAGTCAGTAACCTACAATCATGCATTCACTCCACAGGGGCATAATAACACAGCTCAAAGTAGAAATCCTGTATACACTCGTACCTACATACGAGAACGATATGCAGCATTGTAATCATTGTTTACCTATGTTGTAGATCGTTAAGTGCCTTAATTCTGGACTGAAAATGAGGTTGTCTTCTACAACAAAATTTCGTGTTATTTACAAATGTATCATATTAATTAGGGAATACTGAGAACAGAACTTTTTGAATTAAAAAAAAAATTGCATTAGGTAGCGAAGATTCAAGCCGTCAAAATATTAATGATCTCGCTAGGAGGCCAATAGGCATATGACGTCACCGTTCATAAAATGACCAGCGCGGCCATATATACCATAAGCGTTGCATTATCCGTTACTACCATTCCAATTATGAATGTACTGAATTTTGGCCGGTATGCATGAGTTTTCATTAACAGCTCATAACTTAAGAACCAATTTTGTTGTTATTAAAAATCTTTAAATATTTTAACAAAAAAAAAAATTAGAAGACAACATCAATCTCATGAGTCAAAATCTTCATTTAAGTACATTTTTTTTTTATTGTGAGTTACACCTTGTTCCAGATTTTTTTAAAGTGATTTTTTCATTTTGAGTCGAAAGCTTTGAAAATAAATGGCTTTAGCCAGTTTTAGTGGTCACATTTGAATAGCCATCCCAAATCTTCCACTTACCTCTTTTCTTTCTCTCCGTACTTCTATACAAAACGTATAAATCTGTGAATGACATAGTAGGTACAATTAGATACAAGCATCATACTTGAAATACACGTTCTTAAGGACAGAAAAAACTGATGATAAATTGTTAAATATTATGTTTTTTCGACTTTGTGGAATTAAAACATGAACTTCCCTACATGAAATGAATTAATTCAACTAAAATAATTAGAGTTTCTAGCAATGTGATGGGAATGACAAAGCAACCCAATTAAGTGTGTTTTTTAATTCAAGTAGTGTACACACGCTTTTGATGCGGATACGAGATTAGACCACCCTTTAAATTAGCACCGAATGGCTCTGACCACACAACACAATATTCCTTATCTACCATTATTTCATGGAAAATCGATAGTAGCTAGTAGAAGATACTCATTCGGAGTGGTAAATCCTCTCAGTAGCGTCCTGGCGAAAGACCTACATTCAGAATCGAAATGTTGTTTGAAGTGATTTTAGCTATGTTCTGTGACTTGATCTAGAACACTGAGCACGTTCCTCATCCCCGTCTCTTTCCTCTTCCCTCTCCATCAGCCTCCGAATTGGTAATGCTGAAGTTATACTGGTTCCAGGTAGCTATGACTCTTGCGCGATGATCACATGAAAAACGTAGTATTCTAAATATCTAGCAAATACTTCGTTAAATTAAAACTAGCAGTGGCTAATAATATAATGTACTGTTTGATAAACACTGAGTAAAAAGGAAAGGGGATGGAGAGGGGGGAGGGAATCGAGGAAATATAAAAGTTGTTAACATTTTTCATGTATGAGCATTATTACAAAATAAGAGCGGAAGTCCTAACCATAAAAAATAAAATCCAATAAATTTAGAAAATTAATAAGAAATATTTTCTTTACACCACTAAGCAATAATAACAAGTATAGTCTATATACTGTGTGTGTATCCTGATGAGGGATACTTGGCTTCCGAAACATGTTGCTATTCATATATTAAACAGTGGTGTACACAAAACATTTCTCATTAATTTTATTAATAATGACACCAATTTCACTGTTAATGAAGAAATTATCAATATATAGAATTAAAAAAAAAAAATTTTTTTTAGGCCAGAATTTTGGGTTGCTCCACTATTTATAGGCCTTATGCTTTTTTCGATGATAACTAAGATATCGTCAACATTTAATTATACCAAGGTGGTGTCGATCATTAGAGGAACTATATACAATTACTAACTATCTCAGATGAAAAAAGTTCTTTGTTTAAAACCACTTTATTAAATGTGTACATATGTCGACCGGTCTCGGTTAATCTTTACCTTTCTCGAGACCGTAAACATATAAACTCAGGACGTAATCATATAAATCAGTTTATGTTATTACTGTCTTGAGGAAGGTTAAGATAAACTGAAACCGGTCGACATATGTATACATTTAATAAAGTGGTTTTAAACAAAGAACTTTTTTCATTTTTATATGAATATCACAAAATACATTCAAAAGATATATTGTGGAATGATTAAATTATTTCGTTGTTATTTCAGGTGAGCCGTTATTATTGGCAATAACAATTTATTTTCTATCATTTGTTCTATAATTAAATTAATTCGAGAAAAAACAAGTATTTCTATTAAAACTCGGATATAATAATAATAATATATTTTTTTTTATATGAATACCACACAAGCGTTCCAACTGCTCCCAAACGTCTGGAGCCAGTCAGACATGGCATCCCAAGTTGGGGAATGTTGTGAGGCTGAAGGTATTCTGGAGGGGAAGGAGAGGAGGAAGAGGAAGGTGGGGAAATACCTGGCTGTTCTGATCTGGTCACCAAAGAAGGATAAAAGCCATTTCAAGCAACGTTTCAATTCTGAATGGTGCCCTTTCACCAGGGCGATACTGAGAGTATCTTCCACTCTGGAGCTTCTTTTCAGTTTAGGTTTAATGTTAAGCCTATCTATATATTTAAACATCATACCTTCTCACCGTCATAATCATCTACTTTTATCTATATGTATTTGTGCTCACTCCATGCCTCATTATCATTCATATATCGTTGCATTCATTCAACATCTTTTAGTGCCCCTTCTGACAGAGTTTGGTTATCATCAAACTTCAGCCCGCGACAACTATTCTTAAACCTATTCTCTACTACACCTTTCATAAATCTTTCCTTAGATGTGCAGCTCAATAATCTCCCGTCCCGGATAGACCGTGAGGTCCTGGCTTAGAGCCCAGTTGCTTTTCTTTTCTTTGTCTTTTTAGTCAAAAGTGATGAATAATATTGTATTTGATACCCCCCGTGATGTGACCAACTTATCAGTGTTTTCTTTCTGACCTATTTCAATTTAGCAGTTTTCTAAAATAAAAAAAATAGTTTCCCCATGTATCCAGGATATTTTTAGGATGTGTTCAAATATCCACATTTCAATGGATTCTATCTTCCATGACATTTACATTGTTCATTTCATATGGAAGAAAAATAAAGTAACGAACGTTTGTAATTCTTAAATTTAGCCTTCGATTTCAGCAATGGAAGAATTTCTTGATCTTAATTAAAACCTTCCTAGCTATGTCAGTTCGAAGCCGTACTTCTTGAAATGGATCTGTCGTTAACACAACTTCCTAAGTAATTATGTATTATGTACACTGTCAATTACTATTTATTTTTACTCTTGTCAGGTTACAGAAAATTTCATTACCAATTCGTTCACCATTTGCCAAATTGTCCTACCAAGCTTTCAGCAAGGTGGAATGTTAAAACGAGTTGAAAACCTTACATAATTATTTTTGGTAATGATTTTGAATTCCTAGGTTTTTAAAATATTTGAGATGTGACACTGTCATAATAAATTGTTTGTTTCCATTATTTTTCCTACCAAATAAATTATATCATTATTTATTCAAATGATTAAAAAACTAATTGGTAAATCAAGCGGTAAAATAAATAACAACATTGACAATAATATTAATTATAATACGAAACAAAATTATAGTTACCAGATTGTTATCATGTAGGTACGCACTGGATGTGTTTGTGTGTCCAATTATTTTCATAATTTCGGTAATCTGTAATGTGTCCTTGAAAAATTAAACAAACGGGATAACGGCATATCAATTAATCGATTGCCAATTACCGGAGGACACGAAGTGTGAAAATACTGTTTTTTTGTTGTTATTTACTTTAAATTTAAATTTAAATGTCAAACGTTAATGGGATCGGCATATCCGTTAAAACCTCAACTTTTGAAACAAAACACTACGGGAATAAGCTCTGGCGGCTAGATTTTTGGGTTGTTTGATAATTACGAAGGTACCAGGTAATTGAAAAGTCAGTGTCACAACAGATTATTTGTTATAAACACACCGTACTTAATGGCAACATAAAAATCATACGATAGGGTTTTACTCCTACCTTCATATTTCACATGGAAAAAGCTTTCTGAGGGATACACAAAACAAAATGCTCGACAACTTAAGAACGGAAATTTAAAGTTGTTAAAGAATGTAAGTAATCAAATTTCATTATTTGAACTATCAACGCAAATTACATTACTATGAGAGTATTATCAAACTTACACATTACTGTAGTAATAATAATTGGATGATTTGTATAGCGCCGTTTTTGTGAAAACTCACCCCAAGGGCGCTGTACAAATGTTACTTGCTAGGGCTTATTTTATTACGTGAAAACAGATACAAAAACATACCTGGCAGGTCTCTCCAGATTGACACGTTAGATTATAAAGTTTTAGCTTCAGAAGATATGATTTTGCACGCACAGGACACAATATTAGAAAACAGTGCACATTGCATAATATTGAAGTAACTTTTTAAATTTTATTTTTCGTTGACATTTAAATATATATTAGAAGGTTAGTGGCTAAAGAAGAGTTTACATTTATTTTAAATGTTAAATTTTCTTTTCACATTTAGAACTAGAAATTAGATTTATTTAATATAACCGAAAATACAAAAAAAAATCTTCAAGGCTTAACTGCAATTTTCGATGATAATTATTAGCATTAAAACACATTTATAGTTATTTACAATATCGCGTACTATGAAACTTGTCAAATTTTACTGTTAATTATATACAATTACTAACCGCCTAGCTTCGCTATGTAAATTGGGTATGCAACTGAGAACAGTAGCTTATTTCCATATTACATTACACTGGACCATTAATTAGTTTCAAATTGCTATCATAGCGTTATTTTACCTACACATTGCAATGAGAGCATTCATTTTCTTACGCATTACTGTGAGAGCAGTAAATAACTATCTACTATGAGAGCATTTATTAGTTAGAAGTTGCATTAAGAACATTACTATGAAGACACCATTTAATTAATACGTTTTGAGTACATAATTGTGAGAATTTGTTAACTTACACAAATCACTGTGAGAACACTACCAATTTTTATACTTACTCCTATATACTCGTATTTTTTTTTAATTCAACAGTCGTTGCTTATACCGCCAGTAAAACGTGTTCGGGATATAAATTTTAATTTAGATCACACAGTTTACTTGCCGCAATAAAATCTGAAAAGCTTTTATTGCCGTCGATAAGCACTTAACAATAGTGTGCCGTGTTTATTACTACCGATAAACGAATATAAACAGAAATACGCAATAAAAATAGCTCCAAACCATATTTTTTCCTACTGAGTACGAGTACCGACTACTCTGTGGCGGATATTTTTTTCTTTATTTAATATAATACGTATAAAATATTTAATAGTACAGATATATCTTAATAGCTAATTACCAAAAAAAGTATAAATTTATTTAACAAAAAGTGCCCACCTCAAACACGGGAAAGATTTCTCGTGTTTGAGTTAGGGAGCACTGTCATCTAGCGACAGTAGTGACAAATAAAAGTGATCGAAATAAAAGTACATCAAGAATGTAATATAGATAATGTTTGTGTTGTTGTACACGATAGTTACTACAAATTAGAAGGCTAAAAGTATGTGATACTATAATTGAAACGATAAGGCGCATACAAGATATAAACATAGTACATTCATATTTCGAAAGATCTGATCGAATTTGTCATTCGTTTGCAATAACTTCTGTCACGGGCGACTAAAAACCCAATAAACTCCAATACTTGCAATAAATTTGCCAATATATTGTTGTACCTTTCTCACATCCATACGTTTTATTTTAGACTTAATTCCAAAAGTAATAGCAGTTACTAAAAATTTGATGCCTAACCTAACTTAAACTAACCTGCCCTCACCTGCCCCAACCTACCACAACCTAATTGAACCTACCGTAATGACTTCAAAAGATGCGTAGTCACTTTGTGCCCTCATAATTAATAAATTAATAACTACTATTTTAAACCACTGTTTTTATTATTTAAATATATAGATGTTTCGGAAGCAAAGCTCCCCTCATCTCACTGGTACTCCGTTGGCTTTTGACGTTCTAAATGACATCTGACGTTTCATGAAATTACAAAGTAATCTTTTTGATATGAAAAATGATTGAAATTGATTTTATTTAGGATCAGTCTGTGTACCGTTTTATTGGACAGTTGAATATTCTAATAGCCATCTTAGAGTAACAAAAATGTTACTCTGATAGCAGTAGCTCTGAAATCACGAAGTATCTTTATTAAATGTGCATGTATTTCTTATACGCATAAAATTAATGAAAAACATTTTTTATTACTTTAATACAGCGAGGAATAAATAATTTCAGTCATCGGAGAAGCAAAATCTAGCAATTTCATTAATTTAAAGCTTGGTAAAGTTTCAAGTTTTTGTAAAGTTTTAGGTTAGGTTTTTTATATTTACGGAAAAAACCCATACTAATAACCACGTGGGCGATAACGCCCCCCTGTGGGCATTTGAGGCTTTCAAGGGGGCAGTAGAAGACTCAGAGAAAATTAGCGGCCGTTGAGATGTTGAGCACAGCGAGGGCATGGGCAGGTAAAAAAATATAGTCGAAAAAAGACAAAAAAAAACACGCTAATCACGTACTAATAAAGCAAAGTAAAGTTTAATAATGGTTCATTTTTGTTATTGTATGTATTGTGATCATTTTCATCATATTTGCGAAAATTCACATATTTCGGTAGTTCGGGAAGTGGATGTAAATAGAACTGAAAGATTCCATTAGATTCAGATTTACATTAAATTATATTATTCGAAAAATACTATTTTTTGATTTGAATTAAAACATTTTAAAACTTCCGATTTCACGTGAAATGACTTATATAAAATACAGGTAAAGTTATTTTTTTTTTTATATGAATACCTCACAAGAGTCCCAACAGCTCCCGTCTGGAGCCAGTGAGACTATGGCATTCCCAATTGGGGAATGTTGTGAGGATAAAGGTATTGGGGAGGGTAAGGATAAGGGTAAGAGGAAGGTGGGAATACCTGGCCATTCAGATCTGGTCACCAAACACGGCTGAAAGCCATTTCAAGCAACGTTTTAATTCTGAATGGTGGTCTTTCACCAGGGCGATACTGAGAGTATCTTCCACTCTGGAACGTGCGCAAATATACTATATATTATTTTGAAATGAATTAATTGTGAAACAACACAAATTAATTAAATAAAAATTACTTGCGCACGCCGGGATTTGAACCCGCGACCTTCGGATTCGTAGTCGAGAGCCTTACCCCTCGACCATGGAGGCCTTCAGCCTAATAAAAGCCTACTTATAAAAAATAGCAAAAAAATAAGTTTGTAGCAATTGAGTTATAACAAGTTTTTGCTAAATAACGCAATTTTTGCAATCCTGCAAGAATTGATAGTATTATCTGTGCTTGTTCTAACTTGCTCAGTGTCTTCGGGGCATTCGAGAGTCAGCGAGTGAGCATACATGCATCGATAAGACTGAGCTCGGCATCCCGCGTCGCCCTTATCCCCGCGCGGCGTCCACGCTTTATTTTCGTGCCAGGTTTTATAAACGAGTCACTGCAAAATATTCCTGTCGAAGCGTGTTATATGTCTCCAACCTATATAAAGGCAGTGATTGTTCATTTTATTTTCATTAACATTATCGCTCGCAATTGATAACAGGGTTTTAAGATTTGATCTTTTACTAACGCATCTGTAAAGTAAAAACCATACCGGAAGCAAAAAAGAAGAGACGGCAGTAAAGTGTGGATTATATTAAATGCGGATTTATCGAAAATGCCACAAATCCATCATCGCCAATGTACCTTATCTGTCAAAAAACATTTACAAATGAAGCGATGAAGCCTTTTAGGCTTCAAGATCATTTTAATAAAATACACCCGGATAAGAAAGACAAGGATGTGACCTATTTTCAAGACATAAAAAATAAGTACAAAATTCAGCCAACTATATCAATTCTTTTTTCGTCAGCTTCTTAGCAAGACGATGACGGACTTCGAGCTTCGTACAATATCTCATTGTTGATTGTTTAAACAGGCAAACCATATGCTATTGGGGAAGATTTAATTTTAAAATAAGTAATAACCACTGTGCTCCATAAATCAGCTGTGGATATTATCCTAAAAATTCATTTGCGCAATAGTTTTGTGCAAAGACGAATTGATGAGATGGCTGAAAACATTGAAGAATCATTGTGCAATCACCTTCACACTTGTCAATTTTCAATTCAGCTGGATGAGTCCACTTTACCAGCCAATGAAGCATTGTTATTGTCATACTTGAAGTTCATCAAAGATGAGAAAATATGTTTTGCTGCAAATTTGGAAACAGATACAAAAGGAAAAGATATTTAATACACGGGAAAAGTTTTGTGATGAAAAAAAAAATCCTTTTCATAAGATTTCGTCAGTTCCTACGGATAGCGCACCGGCACACAGCGCGTCACAAAGGCTTCATAGCGGGTTTAGAAAATAAATTTCCTGACGTGCTTGCTGAGCATTGCGTAATTCATCGCCAGCATTTGGTTGCGAAAAATCTGAGTGAACGCCTCCATACATCACTGCAATATG
>JAHDVE020008066.1:0-11976 GCA_022606495.2 Halesus radiatus | reverse complement strand
TTTTCTGAGGATTCGGAATGTTTTAGGAACTGGGTCCTCTTGTAAATTTTGAAATAATGACATTTCAAGTAGAGATGGCCGTATTTGCCCCCCTATAAAATGAGATTAAAAAAAAAAATTTAATCCCACAAAACTGGGGGTTCCAAAAGACAATTTTCCTGTTTTTATCGTTGTTTTGGGCATATGTTTTGTACATATTTTTCTATTGTTAGTGCATATCTAGGCATTGATAGTGCATATTTCGCAATTTTGATAGTACATATAATCCCATGTGTACACATCACATTTGAAATGCTTTTTTACGTGATTACCGCACGAGGCTCCCAACTGCCCAGACCCATTAGGACTATTAAAAAAAAAAAAAATTTGGAAAACCAACAGTTTACAATAATTATTATGTATGCAAAAACTAAACTACTAATAGGTTTTCACTTAATTTTTTAGATTATTCAATTAAAAGTTACAAGGTTTGCCTATGAGGTTAGGATGATGGGAGGGAGGGAAGCGAAAGGATCTAGAGTAGTGTAGAGTAATAAGAATTGTGTGAATGTTATTTATTGATTTTAGATTTGAAACATTGTATGAAGTGTTAAAGATGTGTGAAGCGCGGTGAATAAAGGTGTTTTGTTTTGAGTTAGTGTTGCATTAAGGTAGGTTTAGTGTGTGGTTTTGTCCGGTTTGTCTGTTATTCACTCTCAATTAAATTCGTTCAAGTAATTCACGGCAATCTATCACAGAGGTGGCTATGGAACCCACAAGAAGGCGAATGTTGTGAGGGTCGAGGAATTGGGATGGGACGAAGATGGAAATAAGTAGTTTGCGGAAGAACCTGACTATTCAGATCTAATCACTAAACACGAATAATGCCATTTTAGGCAACTTTAAGATTCTGAATAGTGATTTTTGCCAGACCGACGCTGAGAGTATCTATCTCTCTGGTTGATGATCGAGTGTCAGCTGTTTGACATTGCAAACCTAAGTAGGTACGTGCTATGGTTTTTTTTTTATTTATTTGTGGAATTCGTATTTTTACTGGAAAATGTGATTAAAACATGTTTTATGTTTACTCACATTTTAAAAGTGGAGCAGTTTCACGATATCAATCCGAAAGTAATATATTTATCAACAAACTAGAACGATAACGAAATAAAGCGAATCGAATAACATGATAGCCGTTATTATCGATGTGTGAAGGACGTGAAAATACTAGATACTTTACCATTATCTTTATCTTCACATATGATAAAGGATTTATAGAATATTTTGCAATTTTTACCAGACTCAAATAATTACGTTATTAAAATTAATATATATTAAATAAAACAGCACTTCGTTTGGACCACTGATTTATTTTAAATTGATTACCAACCGGTTTCGCTTATTCCAAGCTTCGTCGGGGTAAATTTTAAAACTAAGTACAAATGCATAAAGTGCACATTTTTTTGTTTTTTTACAGTAACTCCACACAGGGAAATAATTTCCCTCAAGGGCTATATCATATTTGGGGATGCTGTGTGGAGGGTATTTTAGAGGATAGGAAGGAGTGAACTTGGGTCTCGAAGAGACCCATGTTATAGGATGGAGGAAACACAGAGGCCGGCAGATCATTCCACAGCCGAGCTGTTGAACACAGTAACGAGTCATAGAAGCGACCCGTTCTCTTGTGACAAATGTCAACCGTGTGCAAATGTTGGGCGCGCGTTTGGCGCGTATATACATATAGGTGAGATATAAAAAATATAAAACGAAACAATGGAATAGTGAGACAGATATGTGCTTACATGTAAGAATGGGACAACAAAAAGATTGAGACAGAACCTCAAAGGAGGGAGCGATTAAGAAAACGGGGTTACATAATTGTGTAATATAAATATAACATAATTCATGATGTTTTACTTCTTATTGTTCAACTCTCCATAAGGTGAGCTCCAGTAACTTGTGGTTATGGGAGAAGTATTTACAAACATGGGGTGAATTTTATTGATGAAAAATTCTTTGTGCATTTGACACAAGGCGTTTCTTTTATATTTATTTATTTGAAACACACATTGTTAAACAATAAAATCTAAGAAACCTTTGACTGCCCAACTGGGAACAAATCTTGTTTTAGGGCATTCAAATTGACAAGTTTAGCTTGTTTAATTCTGTAATAGATGTTACATTAAATTCCTGAAATATCTCTAGAGTAGGAATGCCGTATGGTTTTTGTAATGATGATTTTTCGCACTTTATGAATTTTTGTTTAGTTTTCCATTATACCCTGTAAAAATCGTGGCGTTAAAAATCAGAAAACCAAAATTCAAATATGTCAAAATCGTTTTTGTTTCGTGGACAATCTCTCCTGTCAGTATTCCACCATGAAATCAAATACATTTTACAAACTTAAAAAAAGCATTCTGGCTCGTTTTTACAGTGTTTTATAAACACGTTTTTTTGAATTGATAAAGGCCTTTTGAAGGTTTATTTGCTTTTTAAATTAATCGAAAAGGCCTTTCTTTGAAAGGGGTTGAGATAAAGTCAGATCATAAAAAATACGCCAATGTTCAAATATTGCATATTCTTTTTGCTCATTGTTAGAATTATGGACCGAAATGTTTTTAAATTTTCTATTTTAAACCGTTATCTTATCAAATCACGACGCATTCAGATTTCGTTTGAAATTTGTCATACAGTTAATTCATATATTTGTACCTGTTTGGTATTACCATGGGCGTCCAACCGTTTGTGCTTTGGTCACATATAATAGTATACGAGTAAGCAATATGTTTTATTTTATTTTTATTTTATTCTTTATTATCTTATTTTATAAACTTAAAAAAAAGATCTTTAGATATTTGTCCGGTTCACTTGAAGTGAACTTCACTATTATCCAATGATTTTTTTTTTAGTAAGTTGAATTCTAATAATAATTAAAGATATGTCAAATCGTTCAATGAAAGACAGATGGAATACGTATACTGCCACACAACTCTGTCTGGGCACTAGTGGTGGGCGAAGCGGCTCGGTTTAGTGAGCCGGATCACTAAATGAGCTCTCTGTAAAGACAATCCACATGAAAACTGGACGATAAAAGTATCGCGTAAGAGCGTCTTAAGGACGTCATTAGGATGGCCAAGGTAGCGAGGGAGAGGGCATGGTGCGGGGAGACGCGAACCGTCCTTCAATCGAGCTGGATCAGCGAACCTGTAGTGAGTGATCCGGATCATCGAGCCGCTTCGCCCACCACTACTGGGCACACACTCCTTGCTTCGTTCGTATTTATATGTCGTCATACATACTCTTCTGTTATTCTGATTATTAGTATAACCCTACTCAAGTGTTTGATTCACTCGATCGTGCCATGTCTTCCTAGGGCGTCTCCGACTTCTAATACCATTAACTTTTGCCAAATAACAAAACTCACAAAAATGAGTAAATTTATCTGTGTTTCTAAAATTTGGTTATAAACGCGAATGAATTTTTAGAGGCCTTGAGGGAAATAATTTCCCTCGAGGCCTATATCATCTTTGGGGATGTTGTGTGGAGGGTCTTTTAGTGGATAGGAAGGAGAGAACTTGGGTCTTGAAGAGACCCATGTTGTAGGAGGAAGGCCGTAAAAATCATTCCACAGCCGGGTTGTTGAACACAACGAGTTCTCATTTGACAAATATAAACCGTGTCCAAATGTTGGGCCCGCGTTTGGCGTGTTTCACGACTATGCACCGATTCCGAAGGGATCAATAACGCTAGTTCCTCAGCATCTTCCATTAAAATACCGGTAGAACAAAGATAGCATTCCCACCTGACGTCTGTACTCCAAAGATTGCAGTCCGTTTGTTAAGATAGGCGAATCTATCAAACGGACCGCCCGTTTCTGCACAGAGTCAAGGGTTTTTTTCAGATATTTTCGGGCTCCCAATCAGAGCCAAAATTTTATTTTTCCGAATAATAAAAAACAAGTAACTTGTTATTTTTGTATTATCTCATATATTTTTTTAAAACTTTAATGCTCCTCTGGAAACTTATTGGAGATTTTGCAGATATGCAATTTTGCAATGTAAACGACTACGCGACGCAACGTACTAAAAGTTTAAGTCGTAAAATTTAAGATTTTAATGGACGCATTACTAGCTATTCGGGGCCTTGTGTTGGACACGCCTGATTTATGTAGTATATTATTCACCTGCGGTAGGTAAGTACTGATTGTGGCTGCCTACATCCGATGTATGTATATAATTCCCATGCCATGATAAGTCCCAGTAGGTACGGCAGGTAAACACAAATAAGAGTAACCTTATCAGTGTGAAACACCTCGCAAATTCGCCTGTTCAAATTATATTTTCCACGAAATGTTAAAATCATTATTTCCAACCGAATATTGTGAATTAATTCTGATAAATTTTGTCATTTCTGTTATGATTTATGCTTCCCGTTGTGTTTCATTTTGAATATTTACATTGTAGTCTCGATTATCTAAGCATAGTCACAATTTAATTTTTACTTGTTTTTGCCAGCTGCGGATTATCTGTTATTATCAGTTAACCGACCATTCCCGTGTGCGAACGATAATCGGGACTCTCCTGTTCTCCTTTTTGTATTTATGTTTCTCTTGTCGCCATCTTTCTATTTTCTATAATTATTTATCCGGTTTGCTTTCTGTTTGGTGTTTTCCATTTATTCGTATATTGGTTAAGCGGTTGCCCCGGATAGGCAGAGGTTCTGGGTTCGAGTCCCAGATGCCACTGAAATCTTTTAATTTTCTGTTATTTGTTCCGGTTTCATCTTTCACTTAGGTCATGTTAATATTATTTTCTTCAATGATTTCATATATCTCCGTTTGATTTATTTTCTGTCATCATTTGACCATTTCTGTTTTTCGTTACTTCCAATTTTGATCTTAGGTTAAGCGTGGGATGCTAAATGCGATTATAAGCGTGTTTCAAATACTTTGTTATTATAATTTTTTGTGTTTTGGACATAAAATTGTCGATTGACATTGGATTTTGACTTTTTTCGTCTGCATAACGGTCATGCGCCCAATTAAGAAAACATTGTCAGCGTAAGGAATAGATTGCGTGCAAATGTGTGATCAAACTTATACAAAAACTATGAAAATAATTGTTTGTGTCTCGACTATCAATTTTTAGTTTTTAGTGTCTCATGAAATCGATAGCCGTGATTCATGTTCAGGATACATACGACTCTGATTGAACTCTTGACATTGTGGACTTTATTTTGGCTTCCCCTGATATGTGCAGGTGTCGAGTTACTTGTGACTTCTCGGTTACAAATAGAGCGACTAACGAATCCTGTATCCATTTCACATAGCCTTTAGTTTGAGTTTTGTTTAAGGGTATTCGTGACCTTGAAGCTCAATTTAATTTTAAACTTCCCTGTTTCCTAGAATAATTACTAATTTGGACAGCTGAACTTGTTCATTGTCATAATAAGCTCATTTCCTCTTGATTATTAGATTTTAATATTTTAAATTCTATTTTTATTCTTTGTTTAACCATTTTTAGTTCAATTCAGAATGTGTTTGTATCGTTATATTAAAATTACACAGTATGAACGCAACCAAATAATAGACAATTAACCTCAAATAATACAATTAATTGTACTTTTCAATGCTTTTCAAATGTCAAAGTTATAAATAACATCAACTGCTTTCATCCTTCTTTTCTCACGAAATTCTCAGTAAACAACAGCCTTAATTAGCCTACTGTAAAGCGATTTAAGCCTCGTTAAAACATTAACGTATTAATCATCAAAAATATACAAAAGTGTTAACCAACCAAGTGTTTTCATTTAAAGAGTTAACAACAATATCATCTGCGTCAACTTTCTCGATATTATTCAATTCAACCATAAAACTCCAAGATATACAATATTGGATCAGAAGGAGCACTTTTGTTCACAACACTTGGACAAAAAAGCTTCTTATACTATGGTACTAAACTCTACAACAAAATCCTACTCTCCTTCAAAAATCACAACGACAATAATAAATTTAAAAATCAAATAAATCGCTGGATACGTTACACAGGGAGATCTGAAATAGAAAATATATTAATACCAAATACAGACTTACACCAAAACCACTCAACTGCACTTAAAACTCCTCACCTTACAATGTTTTTTTTTTCAGCAATAACATCAATTTAATATTGTTTAATTTCGTATTTTGTAAATGAAATCCTTATCACGGTAAATTCCAGTGAGAATATCATTATGTTTTTATTTGTTAAAAAAATTATAATAAAACACGAATACGATTTTTAATGAACTGTATTGCAGTTCAAATGGCTCTGTCGTCATGAATTACTAGATCAACGCATTTTTTTTTAACTCGCAAGGACATTTCCATAATGGGATATGGTATCTTTGAAGTACCAATTTAACTGTCAAAATATAAAATCAGACGCCAAATTATTAATTTATGTATTTTTTATGTAATGCTAGCTGATGTGTACCCGGCCTTGCTCGGGGTTTTTTTTTTTTAGTAAAGTTATGAATGTGTGATCGAGTAATTGTCGAGAAAATCGTTTTTCATTATTGTATATAAAGATTTGTCGCGAGATAAAAGAAAATGGGGGAAGAGTGAGACGAAGGTTGCAAAGAGCCTGGTTAAACTTTACGCAAAAACTGCCATTATAATAAGTTAGGTTAGGTTAGGATGGTTTGGATGGTGTCACCTTAAAAGGAAGAGTAATCTGAAAGTATGCTGCCGGTACTAAGAAGAACATACTGTGCTATTTTCAGCGAAATCAGTATAGTAATTTTCGAGAAAATCGAGGACAGACAGACAGACAAACATTCATATAGATTTTATACAAATATATAGATTTTTAAAAAATGTAGTTAAGTTAGTCAGAAGGATTAATGTTTCACAAATAGAATTTTGGTAACACGTTGTAATTTTTTAAAGTTAAATAAAGAACTAAAATAAAAATAAAATTACCGTGTTCAATGATTGCACTGTTTAAATGCCTAAGTGTTATTTTGTGTAATTTCCGCTGTTTTGCTTGAAAGGTATATTTTCCCGGCTTTATCTCCCTAATCCCCAGTGCTTATGAATGGTAAAGGGTCTGACAGAAAAAGGTTTCAATAACCGTTATCTCAGTTTAAAATCCGAATTTCTGCCGTCCCATAAAGCGTAAATAATGCATTTCGATGGCAAAATATTAGTTTCAAATTCTTTTGAAACGTTGCAAAAAACAAAATACCAAACATTTGTAAGTGCTTTCCTGGTCTTAATAATCACAAAAACACAGATTGATTATAACATACATTCTGTTAAAATTATCACCGGAAAGGCGAAACAACTCTCAATCTAAATATTCTAGTAATTTATTTATTTATTTTTATAAACAATAATTATTAGCCTGAAACACTCGTTCAAATTAAAAAAACCTTTCCGATCAAAGATAAATGTCGCCGACAGGACTCGAACCTGCACCCTTCTGATTGCCGGTCAGATATTTTTTCAATTTGGATGAGTGTTTCAGGCTAATAATTATTGTTTATAAAAATAATTGTTGCCCTTTGCGCTGTGCACAAAAATCTTGTCTTAAGTTTTTAAGAACTTTAGTTTATCAATTAATATTTATTTATTTATTTACGGTCAATGACTATCTACTAACATTATGATATAAAGAGGGTGCAGATAAGAATTTAACAATGCAAAACAAAAGAAAACATATTTTATCGAAGAAACCAATCACTTTGTGGCTTGACATTATACTTCTGAAATTCGTAAAACATATTTTTATTTAAGTCCTTCACTTATTTAACATAGTATGCTTCAATATAATAATAAATCGTAAATAATAATGCTTCCGTTTTTACTTACCAAATTTGTTTTGTTTTGAATTGGGTAGATTAGAGGAGTTGTCCAATAAGATTAAGGACTACCTCAGGGATCTGTTCTTGGACCAATACTATTTTAGATTTTCATAAATGGTGTATAAAAGGTATTATCCAACTTAATGGTATCCGGATAACGTGACCATTCATACTGATTGTTAGTGCTTTGTCCTGGTTAGTCGTTATCATATAAAAAATCCAATGATCGAATAATTGTCCAATGTCCACAGCGCACTTTCAAAAACTCGCGAACTCAAATCAGTTATAATGGATTCAGAATCGATAAACACGTCTAAATATACGAACAAAAAGTCCAAAAATTTAGGAAGCCCACAAAAATGAAGAAAAACAATCAGAATTCCCTTCTTCCTCCGTGAGATAATTTTTCAGAGTTCGCTAGCAACTCACACCTTCCCCCATGAAATAATTGATACTGCTATTAGAATGGGTCTCTTAATTTAACATTTAACGTAAAATAGGCGACCCGAAGAGGTACTATCGAACAAACTATTTTTTAAAACCTTTTTTTAATATCAACAACATCTACAGTGCTCGTGCAGTATAAGTATGTTGATCTGTAATACTGTTTGAATCAAAAGGGAGGAATTAATTTTCAATAAGTTAGGACGTTTTTACCTTTTGGCGACAGCTTACAAATTACCTGCTTATTCCGGTGCTTATTTATTCTCTTTGAAGGCTCTTTATGTCACTTTATAGTCGCAGTAAGGGCGTAATCACAGAACGCAGCAAAATCTATGAATCACGAGCATGGATATAGTTTCTGAAACATACTGATATTTATAAGCCGATTTCGGGGGAACGATAATAGTTGAATCATTGTGATTCATGGTTTGGTGACAACGATTTAGTTTTCAATTCAATTGAATTTACTCCTTTAAAAAATTTACATTATAAGGCATTTTTAAAGATTAAATAAGACAGAATGTACATACTCCAAAGTAATAATAAAATAACAACAGCTAACTAGTTGTGGAAACGACATTTTTTATAGATTTTTTGAAATACATATTTAAATTCATGTTTATAGTCCCAACTGTGAAACTGGAAGCACTTGAGATGACCGGAATAGGGATTGGAAAACAATTATGAACATATTTTTAAATCAGTGGTTTTGTAGTTTGTAACGACATTTTGTATTGACCCGCTGTGGAATTCGAAGTCCGACTATTACCCAAACGGTATCCTTAAATCCTTAAATCTTTAATTCAACCCTCTTCTCTATATCAAACCAACTACTCAATTACTCATCTACAAGACGACCAAAAGGCCGGATTTTAGATACGCTGCACCTATTTGGGGATACGCAGCTCACAGTCACATTATCAAACTACAAACCCTGCAAAACAAAGCCATTCGAGTAGCGTTGAATGCGCCGAAGTGGATCAGGTTTTCCACACTCCATAAAGACACAAACAGTCCTCTAATAAAGAAGTTAATTGTTACATATTCAGAAAAATGAGCCTGACACGAAAACACATCCATTAATGCTCTCACTCAATATAGCGAGAATGAAAATTTTAAACATAAAAAAACCAAAAATAATTCTCTCTAAGGAGTAAAATTCTGTCCCAAGTTGCAGTATAGTTTTCAGTTTCGTTTTCCCACCACCATATTTTATTTTTATTTTTATATATTCCACGGAAACCTCGTATAGATAATCCAATTCGTAATTATGGTAATGAGTCAGTAAACTCATTATTTAGGAACACAAATATTTAATATTAGTCCAATCCAAATCTCCTATCTTTGCGATTGTTGCCTTTCCTTGCTCTATTGTCCCAATATTGCTATTCCCGTCGAAGGTTATGCTGTCGAAAATGAAGCCTTGTTTTGTCCGTGCGTTCAAGGGTGTGTTACGTAGTTCGGGCTTTAATCCCGTTCATTTACAACCCTTCTAGTTAATCCCTACTTTACAGTGGCCATATACGGCACCCTTCTCAGGTAGAGCGCGGAGCCTCACCGGCCGTGTTTACCTGAACGGTGCTAAGTAAATATATACTCCCACTTGATACAGTGATTCCATCGGCCTTCCATTCCTCACTTTGTTTGAAATAACACAGAAGGAATCTATAATTAAAATATTTCTTTCTGCCCTCTACTGGACATGACAAGCTCTTCTATACCAGGGAATTAATTCAACGTGCTGGTAATTTATTTATTTTTATTTTTACTTTTCATTTAAATTAGGGGGTATGCAGAGCTTTTTTAATGCAACTTAACGTGGTCGTTATATATACAAGTATATCTATCTAATGAAGCAATGAAGCAAGAAGTGTATGCCAAGATCGAGTTGTTTGGCGGTCCGTCCTCTCTGCCTACCCCTGCGGGGAAACGGCGTGATGGTGAGTTAATTATCTCTGCATTTATAAATGCTCCATTTATTCATCCCTCTCAGTATTTTTATTTATTTATTTTATATAGTTTACTCCACACAGGAGCCTCTAAGTGAAATAATTTCCCTCAAGGCCTATGTCATATATCGGGATGCCGTGTCTTTTAGAGGATAGGAAGGAGTGAACCTGGGTCTTGAAGAGACCCATGTTGCTGGAGGTAGGCCGGCAAAATAATTCCAAAGCCGGGTTGTTGAACACAACGATTCGTAGAAGTGACCCGTTCTCATGTGACAAATGTCAACCGTGTACAAATGTTGGGCGAGCGTTTGGCGTGTTTCCGGACTGTGCACCGGTGCCGAAGGGATCAATGACTCTAGTTCCTCAGAGCATCTTCCATTGAAATACCGGCAGTATAAAAGATTTGTTAAGAAATCAGCAATCTAGCCCAAATGCGACATTTTAAGTGCGCCTCACTGTTGATTTTGGTAGCCACCTCTGGTCTGGAGCCCCAAAATACCTGGAAAAACCGTCGACATGAAAATAAAGCATGTATATACATTAAGACAAGTGCAAAGTATTAATGAATAGATCTAACAGTGAAAAGGGCATCTGAAAATCTGAACCACAGCTATGTTTGTAAAGGATTTACCCGCGTTTGTGACTAGATCTGAAGAGCCAAATATCTCCCAACCATTATCTTCCCCTCCCCTCTTCATTTAGTCACTTTGCAGGTTATCAACGCAAGCAATATAATATATTTTTTATCTGTAAATTCTGTACCGGTAGTTAGGAAAATGTCTAAGGTTTCCAATGATGAAAATCCTCAAACTGTAATCTTTTAAATTCTATGAAATACATTCCAAAATTCCTGAAATATGTGCAGTTTGATTACCAGTGAAGGCATTTTTGAGCGTTTTCCATAAATTTCCAGTACGTATTTCATGAAGAACTTAAAAGCTTCCATCTAATAACTTGTGTTATTGGAAACCTTATACATTTTCCCAACTATTCGCAAAAGCGGCGCTATACAAATTATCCAATTATTATTATTTATAGATAAATCGTTCGTAGTATTTCTTGTGTGACTAAAAAGTATCTATGGTAATATTACACAATTCCGCTTCAGTAGAAAAATACATAATTTAGAAGAAAGAAATATACTGTTAGGTTCATAAAAATAAATAAAAAATAATTGCACATGCGGATTTTCAAAATATTTCACTTTATTTTTTACTTTACGTAAATCAAAATACGTAAATATGTAAGGGAAATTGACGCCATCTTTAATGTTGTTAGTATGATATGACATTTGTCGGAAGCGCCAACTGCAAAATCATCTTATTATTTAACCCAACCTAATAACCTAAGAACCTAAAAATCGTCTTATTATTTAACCCAACCTAATAACCCAAGAACCTAAAAATCGTCTTATTATTTAACCCGACCTAAGAACCTAAAAATCGTCTTATTATTTAACCCAACCTAATAACCTAAGAACCTAAAAATCATCTTATTATTTAACCCAACCTAATAACCTAAGAACCTGAAAATCGTCTTATTATTTAACCTAACCTAATAACCTAAGAACCTAAAAATCATCTTATTATTTAACCCAACCTAATAACCTAAGAACCTAAAAATCGTCTTATTATCATACTAATAACATTAAAGATGGCGTCAATTTCCCTTACATATTTACGTATTTTGATTTACGTAAAATAAAAAATAAAGTGAAGTATTTTGAAAATCCGCATGTGCAATTATTTTTTATTTATTT
>JAHDVE020008065.1:0-45051 GCA_022606495.2 Halesus radiatus | reverse complement strand
TACCTAGAGAAACTAGCATGGTTAAAAATAGTTATTCAATCCATGAATCTTCCACTTACCTAGAGAAACTAGCATGGTTAAAAATAGTTATTCAATCCATGAATCTTCCATTTACCTAGAGAAACTAGCATGGTTAAAAATAGTTATTCAATCCATGAATCTTCCATTTACCTAGAGAAACTAGCATGGTTAAAAATAGTTATTCAATCCATGAATCTTCCATTTACCTAGAGAAACTAGCATGGTTAAAAGAGGATCTAAAATAAACTTTAAACAACGTAATAATATACAACTAAATTTAAAACTTTTACATACAGAAAGAACTAGAATACGAACTGCACTCTGATGAGTGGGACTGATTTGATTACAAAGTTAGAAACCTAGTTTCCGTGAAAGCATTCAACAAACTTAATACAATTAATAAATAACATGATTTTGTGTTCCTTAAAGAAATCTAATAATGAGAACCTAAAACCGGTTCATACATTTTTTGGCCGTGTACAGAATCTGTCAACTGTACATTTTCTACTTGAGGAGATGAACCTATCAAAGGGATTAAAATATAACCTAAAGTATACTAATAAAAAATTTGACGGTGCAATAGAAAATGTTGCAGTGGATATCGATAAAAATTTATATAACAAACCTCAAAAATTCTTCTACAAAAGTGCTGAAATAATAAAAATAAAAAAACTAATAGCTAAATTTAAACCTACTCCAAATCCTGAGACAACAATAATGAAAAATATTTGTGCCAAATTAGAAGATGAAAATCTGACCTGACTAAAGCGGATATGGAGAATACAGCAATCATAATACGTCAAAGTGAATACAATACAAAAAAGTAAGACTTCATTAATAATGACAAATTTGTAACTCTTCGGAAAGACCCAGCTAGCAAGTTCCTAGAAAATGTTAAACAAACACTAAAAGCGTGTAAAACTCAAATTTTCCAAGATGACTCATATCAGCAAGTGAAGTTTTTAACTAAGAACCCCAAAACACCAAAATTATATGATTTCCTCAAAATTCACAAAACTAATAATCCCATTAGACCAGTAGTAATAAGAGTCTCGTGTTGTAATGCCCAAATTTTAAATTATCATAGTTTATTACTAATGTGTTCCATAATACCAATGTTTTCTCCCCAAAACATGCAATTAAAAATTCATTCTCATTAGTGGAAGAACTGAAAGTGTTTAGGCATCTTAAATGCATAATTGTTGACTACCCACCTCCCCCCCCCCCCCCAATCCGATCCCTTTTGTCACTGGAAGAAGATAGTGCCAAATTGCAGTTTGATTTCAAACTGCTCGTTGCGCAGTAACAAATGCCGCGACAAGAGCAACTGGCCAATTCTGGATTACAGTGAAGTTTCAGTGACGTGAATTAAGTGCTAGAGGATATCCACGAACCAAGGTAGGCCTATTCAATTTCCGTGGCATCCTCCTGTTTCTTCAGTCCTTCCTATCACCTTTTTCTCATCTGGTTCTCCAGATTAACTTCGCCGCCAGCCCAGAATTGGTATTCTATCAGAGCTGTCGAAACAGAAAAATTTGGATCTCCCTAAAAATTGTAAACTAATATCGTTTGATGTGGTTAATTTATTTCCCAATGTTCCTCCCATAGACGAGAGCAAATATTTTCATCTCTAATTTATTAAATAGTTCTGATTTGTCTAAAGATTATATACATAATCTTACTTTGTTATTTAATGTTTGCCTAAACCAAAATTATTTCTAATTTAATGGTGTTATATATCAGCAAATAGAAGGCCTACCCATGGGATCTCACACAAGCCCTCTAATCGCCGATACATTCATGAACAACTTAGAGAACAAAATTTTAACAGGTACCTCGCCCCTTATAAAAAATGTCTTACTGTGGAAAAGATATGTCGACGACATATTTATATATGGACAGGGACAGAACGTCAACTGAATGCCTTTCTCAACCTTATAAACTCCTACCACCAACAGATTAAATTCACATTAGAGATAGGCACCAATTCAACCTTAAACTTATCTGTCGTAAATAATAAAATAAATTTTAACATCTTTCGTAAACCCACCTACACCGACATTGTCTATATATAATACATCCAATTATCCTGTTTTTCATAAACACTCGGAGTTTCATTCAACGATCCATCGTTTAGTCACTGTTGTGTACGCATATCTATGTTTTGTCTGTGGTCATTTCCGTATGACCACTTCCTATACGAATGTCAGTCAACCTGTGAC
Source organism: Halesus radiatus (assembly GCA_022606495.2). Taxonomy (NCBI): domain Eukaryota; kingdom Metazoa; phylum Arthropoda; class Insecta; order Trichoptera; family Limnephilidae; genus Halesus; species Halesus radiatus. Next base: position 42,808 of record JAHDVE020008065.1, on the reverse strand, counting down.
TGTCAATAAATAACCCCTCCAACAAACATAATGTGTTACAATATAACGAACATTAAATGGCGTCAGAAGTGAAATTAAACAAATAATAAAATTAAAGGTATCTAGTGAAATAAAATTCAGTGCAAAACAACTCAAGATTACCAAAATAAATAAGGATTAAAATAAAATAAAAATGGCGAGTAGTAACGCATGTCCGCCAATTATCCTGTCAGGTAATATGGCGAATAACTGGACAAAGTGGATAGCAAGATTCGAATTATTTCTTCAAGCAAGCAACCAAGATGTTGCACCAGACCCTAAAAAAAGTGGCCTTACTTTTATTTACAATGGGAGAAAATGCTATAGAAATTTTTAATACCTGGGAAGAAATGGACAAAAAATCTACAAAATATGCAGCGGTAATCAAAAAATTTGATGATTATTTTATGCCGAAGAAAAATATAACAATGGAAAGACATAATTTTTTTTTCAACTAAACAAAAAGAAAATGAATCTTTTCAAGATTTTCTAACGTCACTAGAAACAAGAATTGGAACATGTGAATTTTATATATTTTAAAAGATGATATTTTAAAAGACAAATTTATAATAAAGATACACAAAAAACATTAGAGAAAATCTTCTTCAACAAACAAATATAGATGCAGAAAAAGCTTTGAGTATTGCTCAAAATATGGTATTGTCACAAGAAGCTATAATGGAACTGCAACAAGAAATAAAAAATGGTATCAACATAAACAAAATTCACAGCCAAAGGGATAAATGGAGGAATCTGTCAAAAAATCAAAATATAAGTCATAATCCAGTTGGAGTCAGAGAGATGTCAAAGCAATCGTCGCAGAGAGATCAGTCAATCACCCCAGAGAGGTCATTTAAAAGAACAATCATTGTGTGGTAGATGCGGAGAAATTCATCGCACAAAATGTCCAGCATTGAAAGTTGAGTGTCATTTATGTCATTTTTTTGGACATTTTTCAAAAATGTGCCATAATAAAATTGCCAAAAAAAAAGTCGGAATGTTATCTTCCATAGATAATAATACAGATGTTCGTATTGGTACAGTCAATTTAAACCGGAGAAGGTCAGATAATTATTGTCAAAGTACTTGATAGATCCTTTCTAATACCTATAAGAAATGACCAAATTCACAGACATACTTAGTTTCTAAAATGTGCATTTCAGGTAATAATAATTCCCAGACTAGACCGGCCATAAAATAAATTAGCACAAAGGCTAGCCGAGCCTATTGTAAAGTACTACATCGTAAAATAGACCAACCTTAATTACTATTTTAGAAAGTCGGCATTTCCTTGGAGATTTTATTGGACAGCAATAAAAACCTCAAAGTAAGCGGCCTGCCAACAATACGGGTCATAAAAAAGATCCCTACAGGTAGAGAGTGAGTGTTAGTCTTCCGCCGAGGAAGGACAGTTGGCTTGAAACTTCCGCCCAGGAAGGTTCCTATTCTCGCTCCTCGGAGAAGCCGCCCAGGTCCTCTGACGACGAGTGAGTTTTACGCTTCCATCCGAGAAGGAAGTCCGATCTCCTTCGGAGATCTACGGCAGAGTCGCCCAGGCTCTGTACCGCGAGTGAGATTTACGCTTCCGTCCGAGAAGGAAGTACGATCTCCGCACTTCGGAGATCTAATTGCAGAAGTCGCCCAGGCTCTGCACCGCGAGTGAACCCCCGCTTCTGCCCAGGAAGTTACTGATCTTCGCCCTTCGGAGATCAAACCCCGGAGACCGCCCAGCCCTCAGCCGTTTGTACCTACTCTCGATCCGGAAGTACTTGGATACCTAGTGCGAACGCGAGGACTCTGCATACAAAGCAGCCACTGGACCCTGGACAGCCATCTGTAAAAGGAAGTGCCTCTGACTCTCATGATAATTCTTCCACCTTGTCAGCCAAGTGAATCTCTAACTTTAAGAAACAACTTTTTCGTACAAGTAAGCCAGTGAACCTCTAATTTAAGAATACAACCTTTTATGTAGATTTAACGAAGTAATTAGTTAATTTTAAGTACAAAGACTTTACAAGTAGATTTAAGTACTTGCCTACCTAGTTTTATTGAATTTTTGTGTGTAATTAAGATTAACCCTAGTTTAAGACTAATCCCACGACTATCAAAATAAATGACTTGTTGTAACTACCTAAGATTGCTTTTCAGTTCCTAACCTTTTTGCGTTATTCCTAGAATTATACCCACTGCACTAACCATCGTCTTATCAATTGGCGGCCCAAACGTGGGGCTTGCTTGCTTTTGGCAAGTAGAAATCTGAGTGTAGATTTCCGACTCACGAAACCCTGAAATGAGGAATAACGCAAAAGGAGGAACATTAGTATCAATAGTATTTTTTTTTTTTTAATTTGTCCCGTATATCGTGTTGTTAATTAATAATTGTCCTCTTTGTATAATGTGGGTTTAATGCTTCCCCCCTTAAAAAGAATTTGGCCCCCTTCAAAAAAGTAAATCGTAGTTATGTTGTTAGGTATTTTTTAAAATTTAGTTATTAATGACGTCGGTCACGGGAGAAACACGGGCGACTGCGACCCAGGCGACCGCGGCCGAAGCTACCGTGGAGGTTGATAGCCTACCTCCGTCAACGGGAAAAATGGCCAACATAGGGCATATCTCGTGCCATTCGAGGATTCTAGAAGACCAGTTCGGAGGTCTGGCTGAGGAAGAACCTGAAGTGTTAATTCTCGCTTGCGAGGAGTACTTCAGCTTGACGGGCTGCTCACCTGCAACAAAGGTAGCGAAAGCAGTGAAGAGGTTACAGGGAGAGGCGCAAAGGTGGTGGCAGCCACATATTCGAGGACGATGGAGCTGGGAGAACTTTTCGGCGCAGCTATGAAAGCGCTACGGCGTAGATGGGGCAAGGACGTCCCTACTTGCAACATTATACGGGGACCAGCAGAGGAGCGATGAGAGCGGCGTTTGCTTCTTACAACGAAAGCGAGCCGTGTTCAGGCGCATTTTCGGCCAAGCTGGCATCGACGAACTGTGCCCGGAGTTTATAGGACTAATGAGGCCCCGCTACAGGGAATTATTAGAAGTGGGTCTAATCTTCGGAGCCTACACCATGGAGACACTTACTGCGCGGGTAAATAATATCGACTTCCCGAAGGAGCCACTGTTCCGTACGTCGCCTCCCCAACCACAGGACAGGGGACATAGACCCAGTAACGACGCTCGAGGTCCGCGAGACTCCTTACCCTGGTGTCAGATCTGCCCAGGAAGACATTGGAACCGTGATTGCCCAGAAAAAAAACCCCGTAGGTCGGGAAACTGGCAACGCCCGGACGACGACCAGGTCGGACAACATCGCGCCCAGGGCCCCCAGAGATAAACCCACATGGGTACCAGAGAACGCCACGTGAGGTGCTCACTGGTATACATCCGATTCAAGGACATCCACTCCAGTCCCCGCAACGCTCTGTCGCTCGCGCACAACACGGGGACCCAGCATCTTACATAGGCGCCCCTCTTACACCGAATATCCCCACTATTATTGCGCAAAATGGACCCTTGCCACCGCTAATAGAAACGTGCCGTCCTAACTTACATTCGGAAACGGCCATAGTACCAGACACACCCGGGGCGGAATCTCACATCACATATCCAACGTGTAATACCGCAACAACCGGAAATGTCGCCTTCATGCCCCGAATCCGGGTGAATATTCAAGGACGAGACTTCGAAGCACTTCGACTCAGCAGCTTTCCACAACCTCGTCAGGGCCGAACTAGTTGCACATAATGACTGTAAGGAATCCTCGCTGAAGAAAATAAACTTGGCCACACCTCCGCATCCATGACTATTTCAGCGGGGACAACGCTTCTCTGGGCTATACAAGATAAAGAGCTAAAAGATGATTTTCTGGTGGTAGACGGATTACGAGAAGCCCTAATTTTGGGGAACGCTTGGCTTACCGCCCAGAGAGCCGTTGTGGACTTTTATCGGGGATGTTTGCACTTTGGCCGCTGCGAGAGGATGAGTACGCACCTAATTCCACGGCGTCTCCCTACCAGCCTAGCGAAGGTTGAGCTGCCAAAGGTTCCTGACCTCCCAGAAGACCAGATGCGGGGCATTTACAAATTATTGACTGATTTTAAGGAGCTCTTCAGCCCATATGCAGGGCCCGCACCTTTACAACCACACGTCATTCACCTAAAGGATAAAAATCCAATTCGCATTGCCCCTCACCGGTAATCGAAAGAAGAAGTAGCTATACGACCAGCTAGATGGAATGTTAGCGGATGGAGTAATCGAAGCCAGCAGGTCCCCATACTGCTTTCCCGTCGTGATGGCCCCTCGGAAGGGGCGGACTGGATTTCGATTCTGCGTCGATTATCGTCGACTGAACGAGGTTTCCGAAGGAGCGCTATCAACCCTATCTGTGATCCACGAAACACTGAAAGATCTCGGGACGGCCAGGGTGTTCACCACCTTAGATCTTACGAAGGGGTATTGGCAGGTACTGATGGACCCGGGATCGAAGCACTTGACAGCATTCGCTACCCCTGACGGTGCATGCTATCAGTTTCGAGTAATGCCGTTTGGGCTCAAGGGCGCCCCAGGAACTTTTCAACGTCTTATGAGTCAAGTCGTGCTCGCCGGTTACCTGAGAGAATTTTGCATGGTCTATATAGACGACGTAGTAGTATTCTCTCCCGACGTGGAAAGTCACCTGTACCACCTGAGGCTGGTGTTCGAACGACTACAACAATTCAGACTCCGTTGTGCCCCGGAAAAATGCACGCTCGTCGCGGAACAAATTGACTACTTGGGTCATACGGTTAGCGCCAGGGGTAATCAACCCCAGCCTATTCACGAGAAAGCGATAGCTGCAGCCACGCCTCCCCGGACCCGGAAAGAGCTAAGAGGATTTTTAGGGTTATGCAACTGGCTGCGGGAGTACGTCCCTCGATTCGCGGAGCTAGCGGCCCCGATGACAGACCTACTTAGTACACGGCGACCGTACCGATGGACACCGGCCGCCCAGGATGCCATGACGAGGGTCCAAGAAGCAATTAGTGGCCCGCTCACGTTGTCTCGACCGGATTTTAATCGAGAATTTATTATTCAAATGGATGCGAGTAAGTTCGGCATAGCGGCCGTATTGTACCATTCCCGTCCAGACGGAGGGAAGGATGTTATTTCTTATGCTAGCGCAAAATTTACTGAATCCGAGCAACGCCTTCATTCGAATGAGCAGGAAGCGCTGGCAGCCGTGTGGGCGATCAAGCGATATCGGCCGTACCTCGAAGGTAGGCACTTCAAACTGCGGACGGATAACCAAGCTCTCACGTGGTTACATAACGCGAAGGAACTGACTCGCTGGGCGTTGCTTCTTCAGGAGTTTGACTTTACGTTGGAACATTGCCCGGGAAAGGACAATGAATTACCCGACGCCTTATCTCACATGCCCAGTAATACGGCCGTAAACCCAGACTTAGAAGAATTTGACAGAATGGTGTACCCCACGAATGGAGGCAGTAGCGAAGCATCAGGTGCTCACGTGATGCTCTTGGAAGTCCCTCTGGAGGGTGATCCTCCTCCCCGGGAGGTAGAAGACCTGAATCGGGAGCGCAGTGAAACGCCGATCAACGTAGCATTAGCCGAAGAAATCAGGGAGCGGCAGAGGACGGACCAGGACACCCAAAGGAAACTAAGGCGGCTTCGCCACATTAGCACACGAGCCAATCCCTGTGCACAAGATCGTCGCTTCATGCGGAGTTACGATCGAATAGGAGAATACCTCTGGAAGAGGAGGGCACACGGCGAGCCCCAGTTGGTGGTACCAACAAGCATGACCAGCAAGGTTATGACCGCCTACCATAATAGCCCCGTAGCGGGCCACCCAGGGGCGAAGGAGACCCTTAGGGCGGCCCGAAGCCACTACTTCTGGCCGAACATGCGAAGCGACATAGAAAAACATGTTCACTAATGTGTGATCTGCTTGACTACACGAGCCCGGCCAATACGCCCGGCGGCCCCCTTTGGTAGTACCCAAGCGAATAAACCATTTGAACTCGTAGCCATCGACTTGATGGGACCATACCCCACGACCACCAAAGGGAACCGATTCATATTAGTGGCGACAGATCTCTTCAGTAGATGGGTTGAAGCCTTCCCGATTCGCTCGAGTAAGGCTCCACACTTAATAAAGCTGTTAGAGACAGGTCTTCAATCGATTCGGCTACCCCCGAGCCGTGCTTACAGATAACGGATCCCAGTTCAGACATACGCTATGGAACCACGCCATTGAGCGTTGGCAATGCCTGCATTGGACTACAGCCATATACCACGCGCGGGCTAACGTCACGGAACGACGCAATCAAGAAATAAAAAAGGGACTACGGATCTACCTACAAGGTCAGGCGCACATAAACTGGGATACCTACTTGCCCACAATCCTCGGGACTCTACGCGGCCGTCAGAATGCCGCCATCGGTATAACACCGAGCCAAGCCCTGCTAGGTTACGACCTGCCTCGACCCGGCGAATGGATGGTGCACACATCTGACGAATTTACTGAGCCGGCCACTATTGCACGCGAACGAGAAGTCCAAGACCAAGCAATCAGGGACTCCCAGCGCATGTACAGCGAGGGCTACGCCCCACTGGTTGAAAACCGATCTACTTACGAGACGGGCCAAGTGGTCCTGATGAAAGAACACCCTCAATCGAACTTAGCAGCGGGATTCCACGCCGGCTTTGCCCCCAAGTGGAGTGGACCTCACAAGGTACTGATGCCAACGGGTCGAAGAAATGTCTATTGGATCGAACGCCAAGGGAAACCAAGTAAGGTACACGCAGACCAGCTGCGGCCGGCACCTGCGCAGGAAGAACAGAGGCTAGACGAAGCCTAATTTAAAATCCTCCTGAGTTATAGACGGACCATATATATACGCGAAAAAAAAAAACCCAATGCCACTTCCACGACGATTAGTATTAAGTCATATTGTTTAGTTATTTTGTCATCATGTTAGCTTAAGTTTTAGACGTAAAAAGAGATGCGGGGATAGTGTTTATATTTAAATATGTTAATAGCTAGTAGTTGATATAAATTATACGTCGTGAATTCAGTCAAAAAAAACGAGGGGCGATTGATATAGCCTTTTGTAATCACCTAAAATAAATGACCGAATTCACCGAAATACTTTTCTAAAATGTGCGTTTTAAATAATAGGAATTCCCAGACTGGACCGGCCATAAAATAATTTGGCACAAAGGCTAGCCGAACCTATTGTTAGAAAAATTGTAACTACTACATCGTAAAATAAAATAATCTTAATTGCTATTTTGGAAAGTCGGAAATTCCTTTGAGATTTTATGGGACGGCAATAAACACCTCAAAGGAATTAAGCCACCCGACGGAAAGCCCGCTGAACAATGCGGGTGATAAAATAATACCTACAGGTAGACAACCAACAGAGGGCTCTAGGAGACAGTCGGGTGCAGTCTTCCACCGAGGAAGGACAGTCGGGTGCAGTCTTCCACCGAGGAAGGACAGTCAGGTGCAGTCTTCCACCGAGGAAGCATGAGTCGGTTGCAGTAGTCCGCCCAGGACACACAGCCAAGTGAAACCTTCCGCCCAGGAAGGTTCCTATTCTCGCTCCTTGGAGAGGCCGCCCAGGTCCTCTGACGACCAGGGAATTTTACGCTTCCATCCCAGAAGGAAGTAACTGATCTTCGCCCTTCGGAAATCAACATCGGAGACCGCCCAGGACTCTGATTATCGCCGCGTTGCACCTACTCCCGATCCAGAGGTACATGAATACCTAGTGCGAACGTGAGGACTCTACATACAAAGCAGCCACTGGACCCTGGACAGCCATCACCAAAAAGGGAAGTGCCTCTGACTCTAATGATAATTCCTCCACCCTGTCAGCCAACTGAATCTCTAACTTTAACCAACAACTTTTTCATACAAATAAGCCAGTGAACCTCTAATTTTAAGAATACAACTTTTTGTGTAGATTTAAGGAAGTAATTAGTTAATTTTAAGTACAAAGACTTTACAAGTAGATTTAAGTAATTGCCTATCTAATTTTATTGAATTAATTATGTCTAATTAAGATTAAATTAATTAAGACTATCAAAATAAATTACTTGTAACTACCTAAGATCGCATTTCTGTTCCTCCCTTTTTGCGTTATTCCTAGAATTATACCCACTGCCCTACACACCGTCATATCAATGTATATATAAATATTTCTTTATAAAAAAAAAGGGAGATGTTGTGTATGCATATCTATGTTTTGTCTGTGGTCATTTCCGTAGGACCACTTCCTATACGAATGTCAACCTGTGACTGTCAATAAATAACCTCTCCAACAAACATAAGGTTATATTCAATATAAAGAACATTTAAGTCACAATACCGTTATCACACTAATTTCTCCAACGAACTAGCATTAATTAAAAAAAATAGCGGTAAATAAAGGATATGATTCCAATTTCATCGATACAATTTTAATTAAAAAATAAATAGCCACAAAAAAATTCTTATTCGCTAATCCACATAATGTGATAATATTCAACTTTCCAGAAAGCCCAGCCAGTGCCCAAGTCGACAAAATGACTGAAGATAATACGAGAATCTCAGCCACACTAGCAGCTCTAAACCCATCCACAACCCAAGCCAACATCACCACCTACCGTCTGGGTATCAAGAAAATGATAAACCCCTACCCCTAAAAGTTATACTACCACCGAAGCAATCGACATATTGAAAAAAAAAAACAGCATAACCGAATACCCTGGTATAAAAATTTATTCAGACCAAACTCCAGCACAAAGAAACTATCTCACCAACCTAACAATAACCCTGGAACAAAGAATTCGAGACGGAGAACCAGAGCTTACAATAAAAAACAATAAACCTGTAATAGTAAGTACAAATCCAAAAAAATAAAACCCACTCATGGATACTATCAGAATATCGGAGGTTGTCGCACCAAACTACATGAGCTAAGAGCAGCGCTTCCGATCCATCCCTTTCATATATATTTCCTAACTGAAACTTGGTTGGATCTGTCAATTAATACAGAGGAATTGATACATCCGTCTATTAATCGTGTTGTCAGTTCGTTGATGGACAATTTGAGAAAAGTACCGCTTCTGGTTAACCTTAATGAAAACGAATACATATAAATACAAACAGGAATAAGGAATTCAAATAAAAACAATTCTCTTTTGCTATAAATAATATCTTGCTTATATTTTTGATAGCAGAGTCTATGCCTTAGGAAAAGCTTTTAACCTTTTTGTGGACGCCTTCAGATTATTACAGGATAGAATGAAATTGAGTGACTTTAAATGATTTCAGTTTTATCAAAAAGCAAAAGGGAAATAAATAAGTAAGTAAATTGGGGAATGATACCAGTTTTCAGTCGCAGAATCGGGTGAACAGGATGGCTCCGCTCTCCAAACTAGAATGCCAGCCCTCTCTTCCCAAAGCTCCCCTGCGGTCGCTTTACCCCCCCCCCCCCCCTTACCAATTATTATCATAGACAATATTTATTTATGGTTAATTCTGGGTCGGCGGTTTGTCAACCTTAGTTGTTAGGGACATGCTTCATAACAGACTATATTGTCTAGATGTTAGGTGCTATTAGCACATAAGCTTCTAAATGAGCACATTTGCAATTCTGATGTTCTGGAACTTATTACGTTTCACGTCCCCGATAACTTCACTAGAGCTAGGCAGAGCAGACTTTTTATTTTCCCAAGAAGCAGGACCAACCTGCCAACGATCATGCCTTTGTGAAGACTGACTATACTACTAAACTACCAATCGTCTGAGGTAGATATTTTTCATTTAAACTTCAGTGATTCTTAGACTGCAATAAATACTTTGTTCAACACGAGGCTGTGTCCCTAACTGAGGTTATTGACGTACCTAATATAAAAATTTGTGAAATGTTATTAATGGAATATGATGATCAGATATTTTTTTGAAATGTTATTGGATACTCTGTATTTCACAATAAAATAAATTGAAGCCGGAGTAATGCTAGCCTATCTTGACATCAGGCATCAGGTGGGAGTGCTGTCCTCGCTCTACCGGTATTTCATTGGAAGATGTTTCAAGGAACTAGTCAACTCTCGTGAATCATGCGTGAAAACTTCACGAAACGATGAATCATTCATTTTCGCTAGTTGTGTTCTGGTCCATCCTCTCTACCCACCCCTGCGATGAAACGACATGATGTTAGCTATTCTATCCATCTCCTTATTCAATATGTTAACTTTTATACCGAGGCATCATTTTAAACATAAAATTATTCATTACTGCCATCTTTCAGATATTAGGCAAACCATTGTCAAATAGAATACAATTTGAAAAATGCTTGTTTTGAAAATCAACAGCAGAGCTCTCCGTGTAAGAAATATGTGACTTTCTGGGGGTCTACTTACAAGTTTTGTCATTTCGGTCCCTTGGAAAACTTCTAAAGATAGTTTCACTTTATTATAATTTAAAAGTTTGGGTAAAATTCATAACAGGGGATGGGGATCCTAGTGTTAACAAGGATGCGTGAAAGGGCCTACTTAGGATAATAAATAAATTGTGAAAACCGCATCGTAAAGTGCTATTGTATACAAACAAATTGTATAAAATGACCTCAGATTCGAAATATGACAACTTGTTGAGCCGTGTTAAAAACAGGGGTCATATATTAAAAAGTGTGGTACGTTGCACCATAAAGAATGTGATTGGAGACGTCCATCAATTACGCATTGACTTACAAAACCATTAAACGTTTTTGGGAGTCATTCTGAATGTCGTGTCCAATATTCGTGTACAGATTGGTACCACAATTGTGAATCATATTCCATTTTTGGAGAAAACAAACCTGCTAGGCTATGGGGTATACTGCCCTACTAAGAAACGATTCATTTTCGTATTTTGTAGGTGTGAAGTTTTTATTGTCTACAATATTTTAAAAGCCATATCTACATTTTTTTTTCTCCATTTAAACTAAAACAGTTTAGTAAAGAATTTGGGGGTTATCTACTGCAGTTACCGCTAAAAAGATAATGAAACCGCAAAGCAATTACGTGGGAATGGTGCAAAAAGAGAAACTAAACTTCAAATACCCCCTATTCTAAATCCACTGCCATTCTCGCCCACAATTCACAAAATCCCACTCATTGAATAGCAAAACATACAATCTAAAGCATTAACCCATTGGCCCCTGAATTATTTAGCTATGAAATCGGCCCTCGCCCCTGAATTAATTTTGTACCAAAAATTGGAAATGCGCAAAGGCGAACTAAATCTAAAATAATAAACCATATGTGGAAGATACTTTCAGTATCGCCCTGGTGAAAGACCACCATTCAGAATTGAAACGTTGCTTGAAATGGCTTTTAGCCGTGTTTGGTGACCAGATCTGAATAGCCAGGTATTTCCCCTTTTTCCCACCTTCCTCTCCCCCTTCTCCTTCCCCTCCCCAATACCTTCAGCCTCACAACATTCCCCAATTGGGAATGCCATAGTCTCACTGGCTCCAGACGGTTGGGAACAGTTTGGGACTCTTGTACGGTATTCATGTAAAAAAAAATAATAAAAAAAGTACTATTTTCTTAAAATTTACTTGGGTATTGGATCAAGGTACGCAAAAAAAAAATATATTTCGAGTTTTTAAATTTCTTTTTTAATATGTGTAAATGTGGATATAAAAATAACATTTATATTTATAAAGAGATATTAATATAGGCATATTTTTTTTTACATGCTTCTAACTAAAAATTTAATTTTGTATGATAGTCCTCAAAGCATTCAGTGAGGTAAAGGGCCACTTTCCATTCCTAGCGCCATTTTGAAGAAATTCAATGATCGCCGGCCGCTTACAAAACTTCAAACATTTCAAGGAAAAACTTTACAAATATATTGCCAATACTATGAAATGAAAGCTTCGTTATCTATAAAGCGATTTGGCGTATAAAATTTGATCCACCGATGTCACTGGTGTTGTCCATTTTATCATTTTTAGGCCGACCTACTTCTAGACCACCACAGAGGCGGGGTTCGGGGTTACGTACTAGAGACACACTCGCCAGGCAGGCATGGTTCAGGGCCAATGGGTTAAATCAATGATTTTCTATAGTTACAGTATTTTATGACATAATTTTTATGAACGACAATATTTTTCAGTTTACATTTAAATCATTGTAAATCGTCTGAAAAAAAAGGATTTATATGAATTATGATGAAATAACAATTTTTTAGAATTTCCACAAGTTCATCTTTGCGAGTTTCAACTATATCCCTGATTTGCCAGTAAATTATTATAATCAAAAGTGAGGCCTATTTAGGGGCAGTACGAAACGAGATATTTTTAGAAGGGTGACAATAACCTAATCATGAGCGAGCATCTGCATTAGAATATAGTATGGGAAAGTGTTGAACCCGTCCGCTGGACCAGCCGACAGTCAGGCAAGTACCCTCCTCGAAGTTGTTTTGGAACGATATCACATTGGCCACTTCGTTGTTCGAACCTGACAGGAAACAACTGGAAGAAAAGAAACAAATGGCGGGTTAATTATTTATGGTACAAATATACCTGGAAAAATCCAAAAGTCAGTAAAAGTCAGTAAAAGTCAGTAAAACCCCTATATTACGTTTTTCAAGGGACTGAAAAAAAAAAACTTAAATGGAGGGAAAATGTAAATGGGGGGAAATGAATAAAACAACTTTTTTTTTTAAAATAATCTTTGTTAATTTTTTTGGTTGAAAAAACAATACATATTTTATTTTTATAAAAAAAAATCATGTAGGTAGATTAGTTGAGTATTGAAAAAAACATTTAATTTTTTTTTTTTAAAAAATCATATTTGTTGAATTCTTTTGTATTGAAAAAATATTTCATATATTATTAAAAAAATCATGTAGATTAGTTTGTTTAATTATTTTTTTCTCTAATTCTTTTTCAATTGTATATATACATTTAAAGGTTTCGTTTTGAACGCCACAAATATGACGACTGCGCCGGTGCATTGTCATGGGAGCGTCCAATCACGGCACAGATAGCTAAAATTGAAAGTGGGCGGCCAATCACGGCGTTTCGCGCCGTACGGCCGACCAATCACGGCACGAGAGATAAACATATGCCTTCTGCGCCGACTCATTGTCAAGCGCGCGTAAATCACACATTTTGAATATTTTCGACGTAAATTGCGGGAAAAAAACGTAAAAATCGGGTAATAAAATACATAGGGACTGAAATAATAACACGTAATTGGCGGGAAAACGTTAAATCCGGGGACGTAAAATACGGGTTTCACTGTATTCACAAAGCATTTTTGAATAAAATAACACCAATCTACCACAAAGTGTTGAAAAAGATAATAATTGCGCGCGCCCATGATCATTCTAAATATGCTTTTATTTTTTATAATGTCACATCACCAAGTTACCGCTTCATATGAAAATATGCTTTTATTTATTCAGTGAACAATTCAATTGTGTAACAGCTAGGGCACACCCGTGAAAAATCCGGGATATTATAATTGTAGGATTTGTGAATTTTATTTTTGAAAGTGTAATTATATTATAATCACTTGAATGAAAACCTATTATTGGTTCAGTTTTTATATTTATTTATTTCATGAAAGGTAATTTATTACAAAATTCGAAAAAAATTAACATTACTGGGGTACCCACATTCAAAGGTCATATTGTATATATTTACCATACTTTATAAATATTGTTAACTGTTGCTTTTCCAAATAGTTAAAAAAAAAAAAATTATATTTAAAAAAATGTATTAAAATATAAAAATAAAATTTTAAATATCTTCCTTAATTTAAAATTTTTGCGAACTGGTTCGAAAGTAACTATACCGACCATTACACCACCAACTATTGTAAGAGCGGCGACGTAAATTCATTATATGTACTGAAAATAAAAGTTATGTATTTTTGTAGGTTGCAGGCAGTGGCGACTCGTGACTTTTGAGTGAGCTAGAGTGCAAATAATAAATATTATTTTCGGCTTCAACAACATCAATAATGTCGTAATTTTCAATCTTAGCACTCTAGCTCACTCAAGTCACGAGCCGCCACTGGTTGCAGGTTTGATTCCTACCCCTGTGCAATTCTCATTATATATTTTTGAAAGAAATAACATTGTATAGACAAGGTATTGTATTGATTAGACTTACCATGGTGTTATTTGCAAAGAGTTCTGAATGTTGGTGTTGAAGATGGCAACCACAGGAGACTCCTTGAAGGTGAGTGCGATGTGGTGTCCCTGGGGGCTCCACAGCAAGTCCAGCACCCGGCCCCCGGCCGCCTCACCCGAATTCAGCTCCACCTTGCTCAGGTCCACCAGGGGCACAGCCACAGCTGGGACATTTTTGTCCTCTGCGGATCAAAACAATTGTGAGGAATTCAAAATCATGCGGTTTGAAGTGCACAAAGACTTGGGTTTGAGCACAATTGGGTCAACCTTCACTTTGGTTCAAATAGAGTAGAGAATTCCCATCAGGGGAACTAAATACAGTGAAACTCTCTTGCAAGGTTTTCCACGGGACCGGAAAAAAGCTTCTTATATGGGAAAACATTTTACATGTGTGCAGGAAAAATTGGAAACTTATAATTTCTGCTTTCAGGGAAAAATAAAACTTCTTAGGAATGAAAACTTCTTATGTGGGAACTTTGTAAGTGGGTTCCACTGTAATAACTATTTGAAAATTAAACAAATGATGTATTTGGGTGAAAAGCGGATGATCAAAAATTGTTTTGATTTTTGTATAATATTTTGTGACAAAACAATGTCAACACAAGTATCAGACAACAATGAATAGATATACATTGTTGTTGACAAAAAAATTCAAATGATGCAGTAATAATAATAATAATAATCGGACCATTTCTATAGCGCCGCTTTTGTGAAAAATCACCTCAGGGGCATTGTACAAATATTACTTCCTATTCTTATATTACGTCTATTCTACGAATTTAGTAGAGTGGGATGATGTATAATATGCAGAATCAGTTAGAATTACCGTTACAGTTGAATTAATATATCATCATCAATGGAAAAATACCACTTGACTTTAGGAAAATTAGTTAAATATTTGTAAAATCGCAAAAAAAAAATTATATATCAAGTTTTAACGATTTTATTTGTGAACATACATTGTTGCATATAAAAATACAAAGCATATTTTTTTAATTTTAAATCAATCCATAACTCAAAAAACACTTTTTAGTTCCTGCTGAACAATTAACTTTTTTGACACATGGGAGATATTTTCGCATTGACGACAATATTATTGTGAACTAATTAAATTAAATTTTTTTATTTTAAATTATATTAGATATTTTCGCATTGACGACATTATTATCAGTATAACCCCTATTTTACGTTTTTTAAAGGACTGAAAAAAAAACCTAATTGGAGGGAAAATGTAAATGTAATGAAAAAAGGAACGTTTAAATTTTATGTTTCTGAAAAAATAACATTTTACTAAAAAACAACATTCAATTTTAATTTTTATTGAATTTTTTTTTATTTTTTATTAAAAAAATCATGTTTGTTGCATATTTGTTTTTTTGTTATGTAGATCTCTTTCAAGACTATATAAACATTTAAAAGTGTTATCTTGAATATCACCAATGCTTGTAAAGTAGGTTTTTAAACCCTCGATGAACCTAATTGCTTCTTTTGTTGGAATATCAACCTCTTCTTCATCGGACAGTTCTTCAGCAAAAAAGTTTGCTGGTGTGACTGTCAACAATGTCATGAACTTCCACCAAGTCTGATGTCATAACATTGGAGTCAAGGTTTACATAATCCTCCAGGGGTTGGTCTGAAATCCTTTCCCAGTCTTCTATAACATCACACTGGAAATTTTCTTGGGTACTGGGTACTGGGTACGTCTTCACCCTGCTCCTTGTGTATCCCAGCTTTCCAAAAACAATTCTTCATGGTAGAGTCGGTTATTTCACCCCATGCCTTAACGGTATAATGCATTGCATCTAAAATGGACATCTTAAATTTGTTGGGGTCCTCACCTCGTTCTAACTGACACAATAACTTCTGCACCAAGTTTCTTCTATAGTAGTGCTTGAATGCCCGAATTATCCCTAAATCCAGGGGTTGCAGTTCACTTGTATAGTTAGGAGGAAAAAAGAGCTAATTGAATGTTCCTCAAAATCAAGTTTGTGGGGTGAGCTGGGCACCTATCAAGGAATAGCAATATTTTTCGATGTTTTACTCCCATCAAGTCGTCTAATGCAGTAAGCTGCTTTTCAAATAAGATTGATGTCATCCAGGCTTTTTTATTAGCTGCATATTTTGTCGGCAATGTCCTGACATTTTTGAAGCAGCGGGATTTTGCAGACTTCCCAATCACTAACGGGGGAAGCTTCTCTCACTGCCATTTGAATTTGTAATCAAGAGAACATTGGAGGTTACCCACCCTTTCCCAGAGGAGGTATAAGGGAACTGAATGTTCTCCTCCTTCTCCGCACACGTCAGGACTCTAATTTTTTTAATAAAACGAGGCGACCTGCCCGGTAAGTATATTTTTCTGTATCTGTCTGTACATAATTAGTTAAAGAATAGGAAGTAATATTTGTAGCATAACAGCGCCCTTGAGGTGATTTTTCACAAAAACGGCGCTATGCAAATCATCCAACTATTATTACAGTTTTTTATTAAAAGGTGACTCTAGACCCTCAGTGTCCCTGCATGCAGAAACATACACACAAACACATATTGCATTTTGCATAACATTTAACACTTACCTTTATCTTTATCTTACTCGACCTTGTAGACTATAAGTAAAATAAACAATAAAACATAAGCCAAGTGGGAAGGATATACGGGTCCTACAAGGTGAGGCGGGCAAGTGTAAAATCTACAAAAAAAAATAAAGAAATGGAAAGATAGTAGATGATAACATAAAAAAAAAGAATAAATCCGAGACGGCCGAACCCCCATAACCGAACGTTCCCGATGGGAGACCATGCGTATCCCGACGGCGGGATCGGACAGACGAGACACATTCCCACCACCGAAAATAACCTATGTGAAATACCTCGAGACTGAAAAAAATACACGTAATTGCCGGGAAAACGTTAATTCCAGGCAAGTAAAAATGAGGTTATACCGTATGTAGTAAGCATTTATAAATCAGGCTATTTACAGTGAAACTCTCTTAAAGGATTGGTTACAATTATTGTTACAGTTCAATTTATACTGTATAATTAAATACGTAATATTTATAAATCAGGCTATAAATTTGTGCTCATTAATAATAATACATAATAATATTTGGATGATTTGTACAGCCGTTATTGTGAAAAATTACCTCAAGGGCGCTGTTCTTTAAGAGATGAAAAAATTCACATTGATTGCTCTGATAAAAATTAAAATTCAGAAGAACGTTAATAGTATGGGGGCAGCTTGACGGGCTGCAAAATAAACTTACATCTAGTAGATATCCAGTATCCACTACGGATAGAGTAATCAACAATGAACTAATAAAATGTGTATTTTAATATAAATACTAAGAACTTGAGTTAAAGACAAATGAGATGCAAGTTCAGATACAAGGATTTGATTTTCGGGATAGAAAATGGGAGTAACCGGATAAAACAAAACAGTAACAAAACAGAACATCATACAAAAATAGGTTAGATTAGTGTAGGTTTTTTGTTGGTTCCTTTTCTACAATGTTCTGTTTTGTCAAAAAACCAGAAAATGGATGTGTGATAAATTAAGGAGTACAAAATACCGGCAAATAATGTGTTATTTGCAAACTTGAGAGCGTACAGGAGGGGTTCTTCCTCTGTGGCAAATAACAGCACCTCAGAGTTGGGGGACCAGCACGCCGCCTGCACGCGCCCTCCGCGTACCGTCCACTTCTCTGCCTGCCAGCGAGAAGTCTCCCAAACCCTGCGACCAAATATTACTATTAAACATACACTCCCATATTAATCAATTCTCCATCGGTGTACAGCCAATAAATACGCAAAAATTATACCAGTTGAGTTTTACCACATGAGAAGATGCTATTTTCAAGGCTCATTCTTTTGTAGCTCGGGTATACATATATCCAATAGTGTCAGGGAACATTTCTCCTTCGTCCCGTGTCAACCGTGCGTACAAGTGCATAAATGAGGAGATAATCTTTTCTACCGAGTGACCGCGCTGCCTATTGCTACTGTAGGTAACAGCTCAGGTGTGCAAATATTTTTCAACTTTTGTTTCCTCCCTCCTGCGACATGGGTCACTTCTCAGACAAGGGTAACCTTTTTTTAAACTTAAAATGACCCAAAATTTAAATTTATAAAAGTCAGCTTATTCCAACAATTCTTTTATGTATAAATTCATTCGTGAGTTTTAGGCTGCTCTCTGACGGTCCGGTGAGGAATGAACATTTCACTCGTTATTGCAGACACTGCACAGAAAAGTCAAGTTGGCTAAAGTAAGGTAACGGTTTGCAACGCAGTCCATTGTAGACTTTTCTGCGCGAGTGCTCGGTAGCGAAGAAATGTTCATTCTCACCGGACCGTCAGAGAGTAGCCTTACTCACAATGTACATTTGTTACTTAATTTTATTTATTTGCTACCGGTTTCGACACATCCGTGTCACTCCCTAGAATTCTTAAAACTAAGTTAAATTATACTAAAGTAAAGAAATAATTAGATATTATTAGGTGAGGGTAGTGGGAGTGGTGACTTGGAGGGGGGGAGTCAAAAAAATAAATAAAATTTCTTGAAATTGTTACATAGTTAACGCCCAAAAAATATAAAAAAGTTTTTATAATTTTTCATGACTTTTGTAATGCTAATTTCTTATTTTAACAAAATGATTATTTAGTACCACTCAACAATTCCCTCGTGACCTCCCGTGCGTTAATATTTCTTTTAAATTACAATAGCAAGACACTGTACATGCATACGCCTCAGGGATCTCATTTATTGTACAAGAGTTGGGGGAATTGATTATCAGTGCTCAATCGATGCTGACATCAACTAAACTGGAGTTTTGCAAATCTCATACATAAAACGATAATATACCTGAATATCATAGAGGTGGTGGCGCTAAACAGTCGGGAGCCGTCAGGCGCGTACGCCAGCAGGCCGGTGCCCCCGCCGGCCATGCGGCGCAAGCGACAGGAGGCACCCCCGGGCCCCCACACGAACACCTCGCAACCCGCGGGGGACCCGGCCAGCAGCAAGGAGCCTTCGGGAGACCAGCACACACTTGTCACCGGGTTGTGCGATGGACTGCAGGACAAACTGAGGCTATTACACTATTCAATTACATAGAGATAAAGACATCTGAAAATGGGAAATGCTGTCACCGTTATTGATTGTATATATTGTAAGCAATTATAAAATTAATTGTCAATGAATTTATAATACTATATCGTTGGTGTAAGTCCAATACCGCGGAAGAACCATTTGTCAAAATGTTTAGGATGGACAAAAACCTTGAAATTTAGTCAATAACAAAATTAATTTAAATGCAGTTAATTTTGTGTAATATCAGAATTTTTTTGACTATTGTATGCGTCTATGCAAAATTACTAGTGGCACATTATTTGAAAATCTGTTAGATCTTACGAGATTATACAATACCTACTCACGTTTTATACGTGAGTAGGTATTGTATTGTATAGGTATTTCAGACCGTGCTTGCTTCTTTAGTGGGGATGATTAATTCGCAGTATTGACTTTAACCGGATGCAAGCAGTCTATTGGTCAATTTCATAATTTTAATCCACCAATCATTGCAGCTTGCGCAGTTTAACTGGAAGCGCCAAAAAAAAAACAGATTTTTGAACTTATTGGTTGAACTTACATAGACGATATTATGTAACTTGTGCATTCCTCTACTTTAAATAAAGTTCTATGCAAAAAAATATAGGGCATAATAACTTTCTCAAAAAGAAATACTTATGTATCGAGACATTTCATAGATAATTATCCTAGTGACAATAAATCATTATCATTCTTTATAACATCTTTTGAAATGAATTTTGTAAAAACAAGAAAATATGTTGCAAAACACACATCATTATTATTTACTTGAGCCTATTTACCTGTTCAATATGGTGGCATTGCTGACCGAGGGTTTAGCGAATATTGAATTAGGATCCACCGTCCACACGATGACGCCTATTTCACAGGCGACTGCTATTTCAGAGGCTGAATATGGTCGCCAGGCAACCATGGATACTCCCTTCTGAGAACTGCACTTTAATGTTGGGTTGATGTTCGAATCCGTGCTGTATATTCTCACATTATCATCTGCTGTCACCACCGCCAACTTTGTACAGTGTGGATGCCAGGCAAGGGACCGCACAGGAGAATTAGCCCAATCTCTAGTGTGGGAATAGAGCGCTGTCAACTTTGGTCCCAGATCTTTCAAGTGGGGTTGGAAAACATGGCGCAATGACGTCAAGGCATTGGCTATCTTCAGAAGACATGACGCTGGATATATTAACTTGTTATCTTTTCTGTTTTGTGGGTCCGCAGCCACTTTAAGGGCTTCAATAAAACCTTGTTTGTACCAGACGCTAGTAAGCCGCTTCAAAAGCGTATCTTCAACCTCCAAATACATTGATAATCCTTCATCCCGTGTCGACGATAGTTCCCTCGTGACATTAATCACTGGATGACGACGTATCTAACAAAATTTAAAAAAATAAATATCACAAACGGTCAGTGGACACACGGATCGGAACACATTCAACAATAAAAAATAACCTTACCGAATTGGTGTAAGATGTAATACTGGCTAATTCCCTTTGCATGGAACATACCATTCCATTCATTTCACATAACGCTATATCTCCTGCGGGTGGTAAGTCCGGGAATCCGTTTAGAGAGAGCATTTTTCAACTAAAGCAAAATTTAAATGATCACTTCTGCTTTTTACAAAAATCCAACCGCCAGAAATCAGAAGACAGAACAATTCGCGCATAGATATAACCATAGACAATAAGGAACTACAGTCCAATTTAAAAAAAAATTATCAATAATGACGTTCAAACTTAAAGACCAGTATATTTCGTTATTTTTTTCTGAAATAAGTTTTTATAGTTAAAATAATTTTCACAGTTTCAATTTTTCAAAGCCCGTCAAAATGCACCAAATCTATGGCCGGTCGGTTTTGATCTGTTTTGAGATAAGAATATTATCAAATTTCAAAACAAGGATGAGCTTTACCGTACATAACTGTATATTATATTCATGGTGAACCATAACTAAACAATAAGTAATAAAATTATGATCCTTTTTAAAAAATTTAACTCAAAGAATAATAATAGTATTGACCATTAACATTATCATAATATTCGTGTTGATAATTGGTTTTATTATGAATACTCTAATTTCATTTATGAATAATAGTTATTTATATTGATATATCCTTTGTAATACCTATAAGTAATGACCGAATTCACAGCCTTACGGCCGTTCTTCTCAACCTTACTGAGCAACTGCTGAGCCGAAATTTTGCCTAAGCATTGCTCAAATGCACAAATTCGCCTTTCCCAACGAAATTCTCAGGCAAACTTACGATCACCTTAAGTTATCGATTTTTGAGGATTAAAGTTCTCCTTAGTAAAAGACTAGTTATAAAAAGTGTCAACAGAGTGTCAAATGACAGCGTAAACGTCAAATGTCATAGATATCTATGGTCAAACGTCATTCGTTTCGCGAACTATTTTTTGTATCTATTGTGTATTGACAATTTTGAATATGGAGAGCGAAAATGAAGATATTTTTAATGTAATACCAATAGCGGGTATGGACAGCGAAAATGAAGACAGCGACGATGAAAATATTCTTGACAATTATTGATTGAAAATTGAAAGAACGTACGAAAGACAAACGTCAAAAAAGTCTACTTCCGTTTTCGCGGCATTTTAGTAAAAGTCAACACTTTATTTTTAACATTGATATATCCTTTTGTAATACTAAAATAAATGACCAAATTCACCGAAATAGTTTTAAAAGGTGCATTGCAGATAATAAAAATTCCCAGACTAGACCGGCCATAAAATAATTTAGCACAAAGGCTAGCCGAACCTATTGTTAGAAAAATTGTAACTACTACATCGTAAAATAAAATAACCTTAATTGCTATTTTGGAAAGTCGGCAATTCCTTTGAGATTTTATGGGACGGCAATAAACACCTCAAAGGAATTGAGCCGCCCGACAGAACGACCCGCTGAACAATGCGGGTGATAAAAGAATACCTACAGGTAGACAACCAAGAGAGGGCTCTAGGAGACAGTCGGGAGCAGTCTTTCACCGAGGAAGCACGAGTCGGTTGCAAAAGTCCGCCCAGGACAGAGAGTCAGGTTTGAACCTTCCGCCCAGGAAGGTTCCTATTCTCGCTCCTTGGAGAGACTGCCCAGGTCCTCTGACGACGAGGGAATTTTACGCTTCCATCCCAGAAGGAAGTAACTGACCTTCGCCCTTCGGAGATCAAACATCGGAGACCGCCCAGGCCTCTGATTATCGCGCGTTATACCTACTCCCGATCCGGAGGTACATGAATACCTAGTGCGAACGCGAGGACTCTGCATACAAAGCAGCCACTGGACCCTGGACAGCCATCACAAAAGGGAAGTGCCTCTGACTCTAATGATAATTCCTCCACCCTGTCAGCCAAGTGAATCTCTAACTTTAAGCAACAACTTTTTCATACAAATAAGCCAGTGAACCTCTAATTTTAAGTAAAAAGACTTTAACAGTAGATTTAAGTAATTGCCTATCTAGTTTTATTGAATTTATTATGTCTAATTAAGATTAACTCTAGTTTTAAGACTAACCCCACGACTATCAAAATAAATTACTTGTAACTACCTAAGATTGCTTTTCTATTCCTCCCTTTTTGCGTTATTCCTAGAATTATACCGACTTCTCTCCACCCACCGTCATATCAACATATACGTTTTTAAATAAAAAATTTTGGTGTTTTTATTACAATATTTAAGACAAATAATATGTATTCATAATAAATACAAAATTAACTCGTCTATGTTAACATTGAAAGTTTTTACTGTGATGTCATTTTATTGACTATGAACGTGATATAGCCTTTTGTAATCACCTAAAATAAATGACCGAATTCACCGAAATACTTTTCTAAAATGTGCATTTTAAATAATAGGAATTCCCAGACTAGACCGGCCATAAAATAAATTTAGTACAAAGGCTAGCCGAGCCTATTGTTAGAAAAATAGTAACTACTACATCGTAAAATAAAATAATCTTAATTGCTATTTTGGAAAGTCGGCAATTCCTTTGAGATTTTATGGGATGGCAATAAACACCTCAAAGGAATTAAGCCACTCGGCGGAACGGCCCGCGGAACAATGCGGGTGATAAAATAATACCTACAGGTAGACAGAAGGACAGAAGGCTCTAGGACAGTGCTCCGCAACCGGTGTGCCGTGGCACGCTGGTGTGCCGTGAGCCGAATACAGGTGTGCCGCGGTCAAATGCAATGTACGAAAATTTATTGTAAAATTCAATTTAATACCTATATATTTTAGCTTTTGGTGTGCCGCGGAATTCTAAGAAGAATTTTGGTGTGCCGTAGATGAGAAAAGGTTGCGGAGCACTGCTCTAGGAGACAGTCAGGTGAAAGCTTCCACCGAGGACGCACGAGTCGCGTGCAGTCTTTCACCGAGGAAGCACGAGTCGGTTGCAGTAGTCCGCCCAGGACACACAGCCAAGTGAAACCTTCCGCCCAGGAAGGTTCCTATTCTGGCTCCTTGGAGAGGCCGCCCAGGTCCTCTAACGACGAGGGAATTTTACGCTTCCATCCCAGAAGGAAGTAACCGATCTTCGCCCTTCGGAGATCAACATCGGAGACCGCCCAGGCCTCTGACTATCGCCGCGTTGCACCTACTCCCGATCCGGAGGTACATGAATACCTATTGTGAACGCGAGGACTCTACATACAAAGCAGCCACTGGACCCTGGACAGTCATCACCAAAAAGGGAAGTGCCTCTGTCTCTAATTATAATTCCTCCACCCTGTCAGCCAAGTGAATCTCTAACTTTAAACAACAACTTTTTCATACAAATAAGCCAGTGAACCTCTAATTTTAAGAATACAACTTTTTGTGTAGATCAAGGAAGTAATTAGTTAATTTTAAGTACAAAGACTTTACAAGTAGATTTAAGTAATTGCCTATCTAATTTTATTGAATTAATTATGTCTAATTAAGATTAACTCTAGTTTTTAGACTAACCCCACGACTATCAAAATAAATTACTTGTAATTACCTAAGATCGCATTTCTGTTCCTCCCTTTTTGCGTTATTCCTAGAATTATACCCACTGCCCTACGCACCGTCATATCAAACGTGTGGGGGTACAATGATATTTTCCATAGAAGTGGGCGAGTCCTTCATAGACAATTTTGTAAGTTCAAAGATAAAAAATGTTTGGAGACAGTCAAATAGAGCAAATACTTAACAAAACACTTGGCTGATCGGTGGCTCAGATTGATCATTCGAAAAGTTATAATAATTTCCAGACTAGACAGGCCATAAAAATTTGCACAAAGGCTAGCCGCGCATATTGTTGTTCAAGCCAGAAACCATCATAAAGTTTAGAGTCATCGTAAAGTAAATACCCTTAAATACTATTTTAGAAAGTCGGCTTTATTTTACAAAAGGACAGAAATAAAACCTAAAAGAAAATAAGCTTGTAATAAATGAGCAGCCAACATAACACGGTGTTTTGATGTGCTGATATTTTATTTTATTGACTTGTAACCTCTGTTCACGGTTTTCATCTTCCTTTTTTCTTTGCTTCTTTTTGGTAGACATATCAAATAGGGCACCTATAAAAATATTTCAAATTCCATTTTTTTTCAAAAGCCACCAATACAAAGTTATTGCCATTTTAAAATTGATGACAAAAATACTCGTTGGATATGCAGCTGGATGAGAATATAACAACTTTAATCTTCAGAAAGGTACATTTGTAAAGCGAGCGCAACTTACAGGCACGAAAAGCGCCGACTACTGTAGACAAGACTGTTGTGTCTGCTCGTGGATATTTATGCCAGAGCCGCACTTAAGGAGCCAAAGAGCCACATGCGGCCCTGGAGCCGCACTTTGCCGACCAATGGCTAGCGCTGGCCTATCAACGGCCAACATGTAGTGGAGTCATGAGATGATGGCCCATCATGCCCCAACACCGGCCATCATCGGCCACACGTAGAGGGTGATTACTTCTTGGTCTTGTACTTTTTTCGTTTTTGTTGTAAAATGTTCAGCCAGGTGGCGGTAATGTCGCCGGTTGTTTTGAAATTATTTTGACAGTTTGTGGTTGCCCAAAGTAAACAACACAGGGTAATGTTGTTTGTGTAATATGTGAACGGTTTTAAAAGAGAATGCGTGAAGATTAAAAAATAAGAATAGTGTGAATTTTATAACAAATTATATCATGTTTTTACATCTACAACACACCGATTGAAATAGTTTGAATGTAATGTTGGCGTTGAATTATTATTATGATGAATTGTCATTGCGAGGAATTGTATATCAAAATGGGACATTCTGGAATAAAGAAACATACTTTCAAATTGAAATATAAACTATCAGATGGAAATATTCTTCAAGTTCATCATACAATTTGCCCATCATCTGGAATAGTGAAGCATATTCGGTTTCTATCCATAGTTTTCGATGACATTTGTGATAGATTTGCTTGCTCAGATCATCATGGAAATATTTTTGTATTTGATATGGTAGCTTGTGACTACTGGCCACTTTCTGGAAACGAACCCAGCTCAGTGGCTGCCTTTGCAGCATATCAACGAAATCTACTAATGTTGGCCACGACATGTCCCCCTTTTAACCTTCTGTTCATCGACGCTGAAACTGGTAAACTTATGAGTAAACTTTCTGGGCATAAATCTGAAATTAAGATAGTTAAATTATCTTCGAAACAAGATCTTCTTCTCACTTCTAGCGGTTCTGAAGCCATCATTTGGGAGTTGAAAGGACGAACTCTGTATTTCAAACTCAACTTATGCATTGGAGAAATTACTGATATAGGATTTTCACCTGTGTCTGATAATGTGATAGCGTGCTTTAAAAATGATACTTTTCGCGTATGGAGCAGGAAAAATATGAAGTCGCTGAAAATAACACTTTGTAAGGAATTAAGGAAAGTAAAAAGCTTTGTGTACAGTAGAAATGGTAGAATTATCGTAATCGGTACATGCTCCACTCTGAGTGTACATGACGCCGATACTTGGCAACCCACTAAACTGGTCGATACAAATAAACTAAATATACACGGAGTGCAACAGCTTCTCTTTTTGCCACAACCCCTGGATGGGGGGTGTAACAACGTTCTGGCCGTTTTGTCAATGCGGCGCAATGTCCACTTGGTGAATCTAGAATGTCTAACGTTGATTACCACCATATCGATTGAATCTTCCAACGTTTCTAAAATCGCAACGAGCTATTCTGGAAAATATCTAGCATGCGTACTTAAAATGGGACAGATAAACATCTATAAATCCGAAAAACTACTAAAAAATATTTTTGGGAAGCCCTGTTTACCTGCAGACGCTGACCAGAATAAAATTAACAGAAAATTTACCTTCGAGTCAATCGAACTAGATCAAGAAATTGACAAGTGTTTGAGTGAAGATCGGCTTTCAAAGATATTATCTCAGTTCTCACAGTATCCAGACAAACACCGCCTCCTAATTTGGAAGAAAATGCTGAAGACTCCAAATAATTACGATGCTTACTGCGATCTGATGCTTAGACCGGTGCACCCTTGTTGCAGGAAGTTGGACAAATGCATTACAATACGCAATTCTATATATCTGAAGCACACGAAAAGATTGATGTCTTCATTGATGCATTGGTGTCCCGTCCTAGCCGAACTGGATTACTTGCACATCCTCGTTTTTCCATTTGTGAAGATTTTGCATCAAGATCCAATGTTTTGTTTCGAGGCTGTCGCCACCATCTTAAAAAATTATTGTCAACTATGGTTTGAGTACTGTCCCCTGCTACCTGTTAATGTTCTATCCATGGTTGAAAATGTATTAGGCGAGCACGACTGCTGCTTATTAGACCATTTCTGTGTCGTCGGTGTCACAAATAAAGTGTACGCTTTCAAATTGATGACCAGCGCTTTTAGCGAAGTGCTTTCATCTGCAGAGTGGCTGATCCTTTGGGATCACATATTGAGTAACGGGACGTCTTACATTCTAATGGCTATTGTGGCGTACAGCCTTATTCATCGAAATACCCTTAGAAGTTTTTGCAATATTCAACAATTTGAGGAATTCTTTTCTACTCAGAATTCTACTAATATGAAAGCCTTTGTTAGAAAAACGAAAAAGCTTTTGAAAGAAACCTCCTATGATAACCACCCAAAGCAATACTTAAAGCGGTTTACTCCCCTGCTAAAGGGTTCGTGTTATGAACAATGTCAACTAAGAGTGGCAGGCATAAAAGTATCGCTCTGTTGTAAAACTTGAATATATTTTTTCCATTTTCAAGTAATAAATTATATGTTATTTATTTTCCCTTAGTTTTATTCATAATTACATAACATTCTCCTCTTGTAATACAGTTTCCCCCAGTATACCTTTGGTGATAAAAAATCATAGGAAAAATATTACACAATACAACAGGCAAGCCTTGATTGGGGATCTTAAATTTGAATATGAATACCAACAATTCCAACAAGATCCAGAATACAATCGCCACAAGAAATTTTGCCTGAAGGGAGTCCCACATGAAGTTAGCAGTTCACAACATAGTTATTATTATTATTTTTTATATTAACTCCACAGAGGAGTATCAGTACAAGAGAATACCCTCCATACATCTTTGGGGATGCTGTTCGGAGGGTATTTAGGAAAGGAAGTCGAGGAAGTTCTGGGAAGGAAAAAGGTACGAGGGGTGGGCTGAAATCTGGGGGTCAGCAAAGTGATGTATCCAGGAGTGATGGAGGTATGAATCCATCCTTTCCACTGCAGTACACGCCAATAATTCCAGCTGGAGATGTCAAAGCGTCTCTCTATACCGGACTCTCCCCATCCAGCCTGCCACGCGGTTGATGGGTAGATGCATCTGGTGCCAAGACCTGGACAAACCTCACCCCATGAACCCGGGCAACCCTGCTAAGTCACCAAAGTTAAGAGTTATGATAACAGCCCTGAATGTCTGGCAGAGGAAGGCGAAAGTTGACTAAAATTTAGCTGATACAGGATACCCGAGGTGCGATAAAACCATAGGTGATTGGATTAAATTTCAGGAGTTTCGAAATGAATCCGATGCAGGGATGTGGGTAGTGAAAGTATTAAGAAAGGGACGCTTAGACAATTTCGACACATGTGGACAGGAAAGTGTCTGAGATCCGAAGAATATCAGACAAGTACGCATGCACAATGCGTATGCATGAGAAGATGTTTTTAATGAGTGGGTTGTTAGGGTTGTTTGTCGACCCCAACTAGAGTCAAAATAGAAAAACTACAAAACGATAATGTAAGAAGTAAGTATGAAAATTGTGTAGAGATGAGACTGAATGATAAGGTAATTGACGGTCTAAGCATAGACGAAACATGGGATCACATAAAAGTGAGCCTCTGTGAATCTGCTAGAGAGCTATGTGGAATAAGTACGCAAGGTAGCAAGAAAGGTAATGCATGGTGGGATGATGAGATTAAAGGTCTCAGAGAAGAAGAAAGCGTGGTTATGTTTGATAGCGACTGGCAGTGCTTCTAGCGAAGAGAGGGATAGAGCGAAAGAAGTATACGAGAGATGTAAGAAAAGAGTAAGTGTTGGAGTGAAAGAACGAAAGAAACGCCTGGAAGAGGAAGAGGGGATCAAAATGACAAACCACTTCCAAGAAAATATTAAACTGTTTTGGAAGGAGGTCAAAAGGTCACGGAATGGTCCAGAAAGTGGATGTGTGAAAGTGATAAAATCGAAAGATGGAAAAATGTTGACGAATGAGAAAGAAACAAAAGAGAGATGGATGAAATACTTTGAAGAGGTCTTCGAAAGCAACCCGAGTGATAGTGATTCCAGTGGCGAGTCAGATATGAATGACGATGATGGGGTGAATGTTCCCAAAATTAGCATGGATGTAAGGCTGTTGGTTTCGACAATATTGCTGCTGAATACTTTAAAGGAAATAGCCGTATAATTCTCACATGGTTATTCTAACCAGTGTTTAGAGGAGGGTTACACCCCATTAGATTGGAGAAGGGCTATGATCATGCCTCTATATAAAGGTAAAGGGTCACGCATGGAATGTTGAAATCACAGGACTATTAGCCGGCTAAGTTCAGTTGGAAAACTGTATGGTAGGATATTGATTGAAAGGGTACACATGAAAACAAAGGATAAAATATGGGATGTGCAAGGTGCATTTATGAGTGGAAAGGAGTGCATGGATCAGATTTTCTCGTTGCGTATGCTCACAGAGAAGTTTCTGGCAAAAAAAAACAGAAACTTTTCTGTGCTTTTGTAGATCTACAAAAAGCATACGACCGAGTTGACAGAAAAAGTTATGGAAGGTGTTGTCCAAGTATGGAGTGAATACAAATCTTATACAGGCAATCGCATCTCTGTACGAGGGAAGCGTTGCATGTGTTAGGGCAAACCGTGATTTCACGGGGTGGTTTGACATCACAAAAGGTGTTAAGCAAGGCTGCGTAATGTCACCGTGGTTATTCAATCTATACATGGATAATTGTATGCAAGAATTGAAAGAGGTGGGCTTTGGCGCGAAAATGAGTAGTCTGCAAGTATGTTGCCTATTGTATGCTGATGATGCGGTGCTGATTGCTAACAGTATGGAAGATCTACAGTCCTTCGTATCTAGGATGAACGAAGTATGTATGAAGAATGAGCTAATTATGAATGTAAAGAAGTCCAAAGTCATGGTGTTTGAAAGAGAGAGTACGGAAACAGTGTACAATATAGTTGTGAATGATGAATACTTAGAGCAGGTCGATGAGTTTGTGTATTTGGGAAGTATGTTTACGAGAGATGGAAAGATTGATAGGGATATTGAAAGAAGGGTGAATGCAGGAAACTCCATTAACGGAGGACTGAACGCGGTTGGCGCAAACAAAAGTTGTCCAAGGAAGCGAAGCTAGCAGTCCACAATGGAGTGCTGATACCAACCCTGATGTATGGCAGTGAGGCATGGAACTGGCAGAGGAAGGATAAAAGTAGACTGAATGCTGTAGAAATGAAATAGAAATGTGTGGTAAAACCATGTATGATCGTATGAAAAATGTTGAGATTCGTAAAGAATGCAAGGCTGATGTAAGCGTAGTGAGCAAGATTAAGAAAGGGACGCTTAGATGGTTTGGGCATGTAGAGCGAATGAACGAAGAGAAGAGTGTAAGGAGAATATATGACGCGAATGTGAATGGAGGAAGAAGCCGAGGACGCCCGAGGAAGACATGGCATGATCAAGTGAATCAAATACTTGAGTCGGGCCATGTCGGAATAACAGAAGAGAATGTTTGAGGCGTTGTATGAATGTGAATGAAGCAAGAAGTGTATGCCAAGATCGAGGTGTTTGGCGGTCCGTCCTCTCTGCCTACCCCTGCGGAGAAACGGCGTGATGGTTAGTTAGTTAGTAAGTTGAGTTGTTAATGCATTGTTGTGTACGCGAGTGCAATTGTCAATCTTTGGAAAGAGTAGACAATATAAAATATCTTGGCTTAATTATTGATAAATATTTTAAATGGAATGATCATATTACTGTATTAACAAACAAAATAAGAAAACTAGCCTATATCTTCAAGACCCTAAGAAATATATTGGACAAAGTTACACTAAAAACTGTATATTATGCTCTTGTTCAATCTCTTCTTTCATATAATGTTGTATGTTGGGGTTCATGTTACAAGACTACACTAGAGTCCCTAAATGTTGCTCAAAAATTTATTTTAAAAATAATGTACAAAAAATGTTTTTTATATCCATCACACCGATTATACAGTGAAAGTAAAATTATGACAGTAAGGCAATTGTACATAATACAAGCTCTGTGTAATTTTTTTAATAATATTGATACTGCTATAAGGTCACAACAAGTGCGCAATACTAGAATGGGTTCTTCTCTAGTGTATCAGCCGGCAAATAACAGAACATCATTTGGACAAAGGAGTTTTTCTTGTAAAGCTCCTTTGTTATATAATAGGCTCAGTGACAACATTAAAACTATAAATACGCTAAATTTATTTAAAAAAGTGATAAAATCTATGTTAGCTGAGAGTGGTGATCTCGCTTTATCCATGTTATCCCTTATGTTGTAATCTTAAAGGTTGTAATCAATGTTGAAACATTATATACGCTCGATATTATCATTATTATCTACTTATTATTACTCACTTACTACTATTTACTTCTTATTACTTTCTGATTACTACTTATTACTATTTACTTATAATTATATTTTTTTACCTACATTTTATTATTTACTTAATACTATTTACATAATTTTATTTTTTATCTATTTATTATTATTTACCTATTTTTATTTTTATTTAAATATTATTTACCTATTTTTATCATTATTATGTACTTATTATTATATACCTATTAATATTTACATAATATTTAATGTGTATTATTATATGCTTATTAATATTTACTTATTATTATTATTTACCTATTATTATCATTTAACAATTATAATCTAAATTTTAATTTTTATTGTATACCTACTACTAATATTTACTATTATTTACTTATTAATATTTACTATCATTTACTTATTAATATTTACTCTTTATTCATGTATTATTATTTACTTATTAGTATTTACTGATCATTATTAAATTGTAAAGCCGCTCATCTCAACACAGGCCTGTCCTAGGGAGATGAGTGTCTAATGTTTTGTTGTCATATTTAAATTTGATGAAATTAAATAAATAAATAAATGCTTTTACGTATTGAGATGAATAGTTTGTTGGCGGGTGTACATACCAGTGGCGTGCAGTTCATAAAGGCTAAAAAGCTGTACCTATTCTAAGTAAAACGAACCATATGAAGATAATAATATAACAGTTTGTACAGCGCCCCTGAGGTGATTTCTCACAAAAGCGGCGCTATAAAAATCATCCGATTATTATTATTATAATTGTAAACAAATAGGTAAGTAACTTGTATAATAATAAGAGTAAATTTCTATAGCGCAGTTTTCTGAAGGTTCGCCTCAAGTGCGCTTTATACTAACTAACCTAACCTAATATAATTGTAAAATAACAGATATACTACATAGCATATCTATTATTATAATATATACATGCAAATTAAAACTATGACATAAAATATTCATGAGCAGGTATTATAATATAACAATTTAGAAACTAAGGGTGTAAATAATCAAATATAAAGTAGGTACAAATAACAACAGAGCAAGAGAAAATTATATAATATTATGTACATGGTTTTTCACTGGATACTAAGGGAATTAAATAATTAGGGGAGAAAACCGCAACTAAATAAGCTATGGAGGATTAACAGAAATAATGTCCTGAAATTCTAGGATTTTTTGAATAATTTTGTTTTCAATACCCGTTTGAACTCTGCTAAATTCTGGATGTTAGCAATATTTGGGGGAAGCTTATTCCAGATGACCGGGCCCGATATACAAAAAGCGCGATCATAGTACACGGGTTTATTTGAGGGTTCAACTAATCGGTTAGCAGCATTGAAATCTGCTGACCTCAAAGAAATTCGGACACATAGTTCAGATATATAGGCTGGTGCCTTTCCCTGGAGTGCTTTGAAGGTTGTTAAGCAAATCTTGAATTCTATTCTTTCAGGGCATCGAAGCCAATGAAGGCGATCCCTTAGAAGTGGAGTTATCTGGCAATATTTAGGCTCACCATATATCATTCTCGCCGCAGAATTGAAGACAGATAGATGGAAAAAGCCAGAACTTACAGCCTTTGAGATTTGCGACTCAAGAGATAGATAACTGTCGATAGTGAAACCAAGAAATTTAATTTCTTTGGAAGGAATTATATCAGTGCCCTGAATTTGAATCGGACTGAAATCAAGAAGGTCCTGCCTTCCGGGAGAAGATATCCAAATGAACTCTGTTTTGGTAGGGTTAAGTTTGAGTTTATTAACAGACATCCAACTTGATACTGTGTCAATAAAGTCAACTACCTCATTTTTTTAGGATGTGTTTTTCATCCGGAGAACAAAACTTGAAAATTATATGATCATCCGCATAGCCTTGTGATTCAAAGCCAGCCGAGTGAATGAGGCGTTCAAGACGATTTGTATACAAAATAAAAAGAATGGGACTCAGGACAGAACCTTGGGGAACTCCAAATTCAATTGGAGATTCAGGTGAAGTACGTTTATTGAAAATTACTGAGTTTATTCGTTCAGACAGGTAAGATGTCATCCATTGTAGTACATCACCCCGAACGCCAAATTCGGTATCGAGCACATTTAGTACAATACTGTGATCCACCGTATCGAATGCAGCACTCATGTCAAGGATGGACACTAGCCCCACTTTACCTGCTTCCATCCCAAGAATCAGATCTGAAATAATCCGCAAAAGAACAGTTTCTGTTGAATGAAACTGTTTATTGGCTGATTGATTTTTCGCAAACAAACCAGCAGAGTTCAAATACCCCACCAATTGTTTAGCTACGTTTTTCTCCAGCAATTTGACAAGAAAGGGTAAATTAGATATAGGACTGTAACTATCCGCATTGTCAGCATCAAGACTTGTTTTTTTCAGTATTGGTGTTATAAGTGACTTTTTAAGTGTGTCGGGAAGAAGTGAATTTTTTAGTGACCTCCGAATAATGCTGGTAATTACAGGCGCTATATCCGGGAGGCATAATATTAGTATTACTTGTATACAGTTGGCCACAACAATCAGCGGAAGAAGGTAATATAATGATCATTTCAAATATTCAATCCACAATTCTTACCAGAACCTGAACTACACACAGCCTATCTTTGATCTTGGAGCAATGGACGGCACTGGTACATACGGAACATGAAATGGAATACTTTGTTATTGTAGGTTTAAAGCTGACTTCCACAAAGAAACTTTAAAAAATACAGTATGTGTTAGTGTTACAATAAAATATTATATTTTATAAGTTTATTTGAATGTAAAAAAACAATTTTTTAAATTTAATATTCCGTATGTACACCTGCTAACAAACAATTTATCTCAATATTTAAAAGCATTACATGTAAATTTTTTTTTTTTAAATATTAAAAAGAACGCCATCTGTAAGCGCGTAGCGTTATAATCATGTATCGAATACCCTTAATGCGAAACCTAGTATTTATTAGGAAGGTACAAAACATTTTCCCAATGCCACCTCCCGGTAGGCTTCAGATGAACATTGTCCGGAAATGTATGTAGTTACAGCAAAAAGCCACGCTAAATGCTTTTCAGTTAAAAACTATATATTTTTTTTTAATTATTCATGATGGATGAATGCGTGTTTTTTGTACCAATTACAAAAGAATGTGCATATTTATGAGCAAATTTTAAACTGACCGTAATATTAATTGAGGTTGCTGGAGTATTGTGTGAAGTGATTTTCTTTTGAGTATACAGCGTTTGAGTGTATTCCACGTGTGCGTGCAGCGTGCAGCGTGCGGGCTCTGGGGCACGATACGATACACCTTGTCGCACGAATTTTAGCTTAATTGCTCCATTCTGCAAAGAAAATCACTTCCCCGCTCGTGGTCCATTATTTCCATCAAGGCATTGTGACGCCTATGCGAACAACTTCAAGTCACACTATTCCCCCATCGCTCTGCTGGAGATGTTTACTTTTGAGGCGGATTTAATGAGGTTTTATCTCGCTATTCCTCATATTGAGTCGCTCGGAAAGATAAATTCTTCTATTTCATTCTCTTGAACCGCAATGGCCTGCCAAGCGGTGATAAAGTCAGCTGGTTTTTTGTAATTATTGCCCGATGGCGGAATAATGTTTGGTTCCAGCGGTTTGCTCTATGTTCTGTTAACAGATCATTTGTATCGTACCTTTGCCGGGGAAAGACTCATTCGTAGATCATCGAGGTTTATCGTATTTTCGTGAGGTATTCACTTACGATTTCGAGTGTTATAAGCCCATGAATGAACTTCTGGAATAACATTTTTCTAGTAAAGACATATTGAAATAAAATCCTTCGAACATTTTACGATAATTTAGTATCACGGAAATACAACGGTTTTCTCCGTGGAAAATGTTGATATTTGTCTAACTAATTGTCATTGGTACGGTGGGTTTTAATGTTTTTATTGAATGGAAGCATGCGCCGAAGTAAGGTAATATTTAAATAAATATGAGATTAAAAATGGAAAATAATATTGACAAATCCTGAATTTGAGATATGATATCGATGAAGATAACATAAATTGAACTGGTCTCATTAGCTAAGTTGGTTGAGCGTTGCCCCAGATAGGCAGAGGACCTAAGTTCGAGTTCCAGATGCAACCGAAATCTTTTATTTTCTGTCCTTTTTTCCGGTTCCGTCTTTCATTTAGGATATGTTAATATTATTTTCTTTAATGATTAAATTGAAAATGATCAATTTACATTGGAACACAAATTTGCCATTCATAATTTAAAATACCGACCTGAAAACAGGTTTTTTTTTAAATATTTTATTTTTACATTTTTATTTATGTAATCATATTTACATAGCAAAATATGATAATTTAAAAAAAAAATATACGATAAATCCCCAAATAATTTTCTAAGTTGCCTCTAAAATTACAAAAATTATTTATTTTCATGGCATATATTTCATAATTTAAAAAAAAATAAAAAAAAATACTTCTCACACGTACTAGATATTTTACTAAACAATAAATATGGTTTTATGGCATAGCCGCGATCGCCAACTAGGTGTCTGCCTCCATAGTGATCATCTTCTAATTTCCCTTTGATTCTGGAATTATTAAAGATGGTGCTGTCATGGGTGGAACCTGGCCACCTTGCCACAATGTTGGTTATTTTGCACTTGGCATCCAATATTGCTTGCACATTATAGGAAAAGTAATCCTTTCGGTTACGGTAATATTCTGCGTTGTTTCCTCCAGAAGAAATAATTCCTACATGGGTGCAGTCGGTGGCACCAATTGTATTGGGAGATTGAGTAGTGCTATAAAATTCGTTGGCACACTGCTAAATTTCATTGTCTGTGGAAACAATGATAAAAAAGTTACTTTTATTTGATTTTAACTAAAATGTAACATTAACTATTTTCGATGCAACTGGCCCTTATAGTGGAGTTTCAGTTCCTACCCTTTTTGCGTTATTCCTAGAATTATAACCCATCTAATGATTAGCGTCTTAACAAACTCAATTGTGTTGAATTGCAGCTTAACTTTACTTTGGGGCTTGAACTCAGTTTAAATATTTAACTTTAAACTTTACTTTAACTATTTTCGATGCAACTGGCCCTCAGTAGTTATGATTTAATTCAAATTGACAAATACCTATGATATGACGGTGGTTAGAGCAGTGGGTATAATTCTAGGAATAATGCTAAAAGGTGAGGAACAGAAAAGCAATCTTAGGTGGTTACAAGTAATTTATTTTGATAGTCGTGGGGTTAGTCTTAAAACTAGAGTTAATCTTAATTAGACATAATAAATTCAATAAAACTAGATAGGCAATTACTTAAATCTACTTGTAAAGTCTTTGTACTTAAAGTTAACTAATTACTTCGTTAAATCTACATAAAAGGTTGTATTCTTAAAATTAGAGGTTCACTGGCTTATTTGTACAAAAAAGTTGTTTCTTAAAGTTAGAGATTCACTTGGCTGACAGGGTGGAGGAATTACCATTAGAGTCAGAGGCACTTCCCTTTTTGTGATGGCTGTCCAGGGTCCAGTGGCTGCTTTGTATGCAGAGTCCTCGCGTTCGCACTAGGTATTCATGTACCTCCGGATCGGGAGTAGGTACAACTCGGCGATAATCAGAGGCCTGGGCGGTCTCCGGGGGTTTGATCTCCGAAGGGCGAAGATCAGTTACTTCCTTCTGGGATGGAAGCGTAAAATTCCCTCGTCGTCAGAGGACCTGGGCGGCCTCTCCAAGGAGCGAGAATAGGAACCTTCCTGGGCGGAAGGTTCAAACCAACTGTCTGTCCTGGGCGGACTACTGCAACCGACTCTCCGTCCTGGGCGGACTCTTGCAACCGACTCGTGCTTCCTGGACGGAAGACTGAGCCCGACTGTCTCCTAGAGCCCTCTGTTGTTTGTCTAGCTGTAGGTATTCTTTTATCACCCGCATTGTTCAGCGGGCCGTTCCGTCGGGCGGCTCAATTCTTTTGAGGTGTTTATTGCCGTCCCATAAAATCTCAAAGGAATTGCCGACTTTCCAAAATAGTAATTAAGGTTATTTTATTTTACGATGTAGTAGTTTACAATTTTTCTAACAATAGGTTCGGCTAGCCTTTGTGCTAATTCACTTTATGGCCGGTCTAGTGTGGGAATTTTTATTATTTAAAATGCACATTTTAGAAAAGTATGATATAGCCTTTTGTAATCACCTAAAATAATTGACCGAATTCACCGAAATATTTAGATTTAAAATGTGCATTTTAAATAATAGGAATTCCCAGATTAGACCGGCCATAAAATAAATTTAGTACAAAGGCTAGCCGAACCTATTGTTAGGAAAAATCGTAACTAAAATAATATAATCTTAACTGCTATTTTGGGAAATTCCGCAATTCCTTTGTGATTTTATGGGACGGCAATAATCCCCTCAAAGGATTGCCCGACGGAACAAAGGCCGTTGAACAATGCGGTTTAAAAGATAATACCTACAGGTAGACAGGTAGACAGAAGGACAGTGGGCTCTAGGAGACAGTCGATTGCCAGAGTCCGCCCAGGACGGAGAGTCGAGTGAAAGCTTCCACCGAGGAAGCAAGAGTGAGGTGCAGTCTTCCACCGAGGAAGCACGCGAGATTGCAAGAGTCCGCCCAGGACGGAGAGTCGGTTGCAGTAGTCCGCCCAGGACACACAGCCAAGTGAAACCTTCCGCCCAGGAAGGTTCCTATTCTCGCTCCTTGGAGAGGCCGCCCAGGTCCTCTACGCTCTACGAATTCTACGCTTCCATCCCAGTAGGAAGTAACTGATCTTCGCCCTTCGGAGATCAACATCGGAGACCGCCCATGCCTCTGATTATCGCCGCGTTGTACCTACTCCCGATCCGGAGGTACACGAATACGTAGTGCGAACGCGAGGACTCTACATACAACGCAGCCACTGGACCCTGGACATCCATCACCAAAAAGGGAAGTGCCTGACTCTAATCATAATTCCTCCCACATTGCCTAAGCCAGTGAACCTCTAATTTTAAGTACAAAGACTTTTAAAGTAGAATTAAGTAATTACCTAAACCAGTGAACCTCTAATTTTAAGTACAAAGACTTTAACAGTAGAATTAAGTAATTACCTAAACCAGTGAACCTCTAATTTTAAGTACAAAGACTTTAACAGTAGAATTAAGTAATTCGGTATCTAGTTTTATTGAATTGTCTAATTAAGTTTTACTCTAGTTTTAAGACTAAACCCACGTATATAAAAATAAATTACTTGTAACTACCTAAGATCGCATTTCTATTCCTCCCTTTTTGCATTATTCCTAGAATAATACCAACTGCCCGACGCACCGTCATATCAAATATAATACTGGTTATTATATGGAAAAAAAAATCATAATGATATTATGACGACATATTCTGTCGACTTCCATAATGCAGATATGTACTTAGTTTGGTAGTCGAAAATAATGTGCGAAAAATTATAAATATGAAGTAAATAAAATTAAAAAATATATACCTATAAACTTTAGTAATCATGAGACGACTTGTTTCGAGGCATATTTCTTTATCGAATTATCAGAGGAAATTCAAATAATAATTTTAAAATTAAATTAATGTAACGAAAAATTCTAATTAAAATATTCACGTATCTAAGGATTGTATCGGAGATAGGTATGCATCATCTTAATTTTAAAACGATAAATAAAGCGCGATTTCCAAAGCGAAATTTCAAATTTCAAGACTGCTTCGCTCAGCTGAGACGAGGAGTATTGCCATTATTGTCAAGTCAAAAAATAAAAACTCCATTAATATATTTTTTCCGTCGGCCACACTACTGGTCCGCCCAATGACGCTTGGTTTTGACCAAAATTGAAAATACTAGATCTAGTAATTCCGTTCTTCTTTCCTATGGCCACGCCTCTTCTGTTCCAGGAATTTGCTGCCATGCGGTTCGTTTTGCCCATTATTGGCGAAACCACTGGGCCACCCGCTCGTCTGGAAGGCTTTTTAATGATAGATTTTGCTTAAATGAATTATAATGTCGTTGAGGTTATGTATAGTTGAGGAGCTCAGTATCAAAGTGGGACATAAGCCATTTGGATTATTTTGCAGTAGAGTGAGTTTCTTGTTTCGAATATGTAGGCATGAAATATCTGATATTTTTTTCTACCTGCATAATCCTTGAACGTAAAGAATCACAAGCCATCAATAACATTCTACAATTTAATACTCTAACTAATTTATATTTAATTTTGAAAATGCTTATGTCCGCTTTTGATACTAAAACAAGCAATTGTCCGTTTTTGAAACACATGAACCTCTAAGTGTCTATTTTCGAAACAAAGTCTTACAAAGGTCCAAGGTTCATAATATGAAATAAAAGGCGGTTCAAGTTCATTTTTAGGAAGTATATTTTTTTATACAGTTTGAACAGCTGCCACGGGATGTTTTTATAAAATAAATAATAATACAATTGAAAAGAAATAAAAATTTAAATGGAGTTTCACAAATAAAACTTAATAACAATAAGAAGACAACATTAAATTTGCAATTCCACTTCAATATTATTTTGCAATTCCACGACAAT
Organism: Halesus radiatus; assembly: GCA_022606495.2. Classification (NCBI taxonomy): domain Eukaryota; kingdom Metazoa; phylum Arthropoda; class Insecta; order Trichoptera; family Limnephilidae; genus Halesus; species Halesus radiatus. The sequence continues at coordinate 2,873 of JAHDVE020008065.1, read as the reverse complement.
ATTATTTTGCAACTCCACGTCAATATTATTTTCAAAACATTCACATGGATAATCATCTTCTGATGGTTGATTATTTGTCAAATTATTGTCTATTATGTTTTTGTACCACTGCAGGGTTTCCATACACTTCCACTCTGCACCAAAATGTTTACAGAGCAGATTGTCTACGTCAATAATTTTGTTCTCGTTCACTTTTATTCCTAACGCTACGGGTGCTGCATTAATTTCTTCAAAATTGTGCTTTTTTTTAAGAATTGATTTTTCTCCTGCGATGTTATTATTATATGCTAATTCACCTTTTACCAAAATCTGGTTTTTATTTGTTTTGCGCAGTGTAAATCTCTTACACTGCGATATTTTGAAATGCAATTGTCCAGTTGCCTTTACGTGATGTTTTGCTTCATCCTTCCAATTGAATGGCTTCCAGTCACTGCCAATTGTTTTCAAAGAGCCACGTGTTTTGAAAATGTCATGGTATTCTTCTACACTGATTATGGTTGTCTTCTTTTTCAAATCTTTTTCGATTAGACCGAATACCCGATCTGCCGGGAGGAAAGAATGTGCCGTAATGGGAAAAATTATTTCCACCTTGGTAATTGATGCTGGAGCGTCACTGTGCAGCCATTTCGCACACATCGTTAACATGGTTAAATTTTTTATTTTGGCCTGCACATCCATCGGCCACCAACCTAACATTGTTGAAGCCCACCAATGATTTTGTTGTCAGCTCATTGAAGATTATTGAAGTCACTTCATTTGATGATTTCCTTGCTTGGTTTTCATTCCAGGTGTATATGGAGACATTATCTGGAGATAAATGGTCTTTCGATGTGCCAGTCACGACAGCTAGATTGTAGCAATACAATTGTCTGGAATAATAAGCCGACTGGTCACTGACTTTTGGTAAAACTAAGTTTTTCTGGCAGTCGAACGACATAAGAAAACAATTGTCTGGTTTATCTTTCAAGTATTGGAAGAAACAATCAGCTTGTTTTTTATGTAGTGTTAATTTGAAAACAAGATCATCCCTTTTAGTGAAATCCTTTTCAATTTTCAGTTTTTCTTTTAATTCGATGCATGTACTGCATTCATCTGTACTGGGACTTGAAAAACTTATATTAAAGTTTGTATTGAAGACATTCCTAAAATAAGATTCTTTCACTTTCAAATCATCAAGTACTTGATTATTGTACATTTTCCATATTTTAGAAATACTAAGACTTGAATCCAAATAAATTGTTGTACTTCTAGCGCGTGTGTAGTGAGACTCAGTTCCTTTGAGCCCCTTAATGAAATTTTTTACCGACTCTAGTTTTTTTTAAAATAATTTATACTTTCTCGAGCCACCCCTTGTTTCCAAAGGTACCAAACAATTATTTTTTTTGAATCTTTTAAACACTCCAATCACTCTGTGCTTGGTAATGTTCAGTGCAGACAAAAATGTGTTTCTGCAGGTAGGCAGGTTATTTCCGGCGGAATTTAAGATGCTGTATTGAAATGTGTTTAATTTTTGTTTAATTGGTGGCTGAAATTCCTTGCGGTGTCTTTTGGGTGAGCGTACTTTGCAAAACTTCAATATAAAGGCATCTTGTTTGTCTTTCGCTGGGACGGAGTAGAACGCGTCATGGAACTTCTTTAAATCATTCATCGTTAATAGCCTACACTGCAAATCACGGCGATGATCACACGTTGGATATTTGGGAAAGCCTTTTGACGAATACCTAAGTTAAGTAAAAACATAAAAATATTAGTTATTTGATTAAATGATAAAAAATCAAATAAATGCATTTAATAATTGTCGCTTAAAAAAATAAATTTGTTAAAAATAAATCCTCCAATTATTTTTAAAATTAGTTAAAAATAAATTTAATGTAATATCATTTTTATATTTTATTACATTTAAATATATGATGAAAGGCATTTTTTTTTTAAATATTCGCGATATCTTACACATAATATGCATGCAGAAAAGCATATTATTGCATATAATATCTTGCACATAAGATTCTTCCAGAAAATGTTTCCTGATTTCTTGCACATAATATTATATCGATTGAACCACCCGCACTCCGCACATGACATTTGAACAAATTCGGTTGATTTTAAAATCAAACAATAATGCCATTATTTCACTAGGAAACAATCCTAATTTTAAATATATTCATAAAAATAGGTGTATTAGTCTCATAAACGTAGGATTCAAAGTTCCAATCGTCGTATTTATACAAGAAAACCTCATTGAAATGAGCACAGATTTGAAATAGTATTACGGGTAAACTGACTTATTTTAACGTCTTTTCCTTTGCTCTTTTCCAATTTTCGGGGTTGGTTACGCGCTTGCGAGCATTATGTATCTCTATTTTATCAAATTTTAATCAATATAATGCTTTTAAACTTTAATAACACCTCAAATTTCTTCCTAAAACTGTCAACCTAATTGCACATTCGGCGGTTGGCGACTAACTGTCAAAATGTGTCAAAATAACAGCGGCTATGACACTTTTTGTGATGCTTTTGTATTGTATGTCCGAATTTGTTGCAAACATGAGTTGCAAGTGTTCACTTTGAAACAAAGTGTAAACTTTAACATGCGATTTCTTGTATTAAATGACCGTTTTTGATAGATTTTCTCAGTTATTCAGATAGAGAATCGGACATGCCACCATAATCAATCAAAACATGCATTTCAGAAAAAGTGGCTTATGTCCCACTTTGATACTGAGCTCCTCAGTTTTCGATAAACAACCAGGAAATGTCAAAAACCTTGGGGTTGCCATGGAAATGACATGCTTAGTTCCAAATTTATTTTTTATCAAGAATATTATGCCAAGACAATTTTATTTTTAAACTTTTTTATTATTGCTTTTTAAGGA